>JAUZNJ010035707.1:0-36754 GCA_034780135.1 Jordanella pulchra
GACTGTGTAGATGCAACATTAACAGAGTGAAACCCCAAATTTGTTTCCTTCTAAAAGCTCTGATTTACATAGTTATATACATTTATAAATTTACCCTATTTTGATAAAATTTAAATGTATATACATTTAACATTTAAGAAGACGCACCAAAAAGAAAAATAACAAAATCTTCCACTTTAAAGTTTAACAACTTAGAAAAGAAGAGGCTCTTTTTTTTATATGAATAAAGATGTCAATATAGGAGCTCACGAAACCTGCTATTATCTAAAGCGGGAGCAGATCTGACAAAATAAACTCTCCAGGGGCTAAAGACTCTGAACAAAACACCAATCATAGTGTCAAAATGCAAACAGAAAGTAATCTATGTTTAGTTAAGTCTTAAAAAGATGCTCAGTGCAGAGGGAAAACAAACATTCATGTGTAAAATGGAAAATCTCCAAATAAATGCATCACAACGAGCAAAGTAAACAAACTGGAGGCATCAATTGGGGGGTGCTCTGAGGAAATTATGCTGTATAAAGTGGTAGCTGTAATTAAAAATACTATAAATGGGCCAACCCATTTCTCTATGGGGATAAGCTCGAAATGTTAGCTATGACAGAATCCCCTAAAAGGAAGCGTTAGAGAAACAGAGGAACAGATCAAATATGTACATCTACTTAATTTGGAATCTGCTTGGTTATGTTGATATGTTTATTAGCCAACATCCAGATAGTTTTGTGATTTATTTAAAGATCTGATCCACTTTAAATAAACATCTGCAAGGCTAATATCCTCCAATTCCAAATATAACAACATATCTTCAGTTATTTTATAAAAGTCTATCAATTATTCACATATTGATGACTTTTTAAATGAAGGTTTTAGAAAAATGCTTCCAATTCACCTTAATATTGTGTAAGGGAGATGAAGGTAAACTACTTCATACTCTTTACTTGAAATATAAACTTTTTACCAGCCTTCGCTTAGAAGCGTTAAAACCTTTTTGTTTTTATTTACAACATATTTGCAGTGAATCCATTACATCAGATTAGAGGCAAAGGGACGGGTAAAGACTTTAATACAGCAGAAGAAACTGGTTCATGGTATTTTTGGATGTGAATATTTTATACTCCATATGTTTTATTCACCATATATATCTATTTGATACTTGGAAGGGGAATCTTCTCCTCAGAGTCCCTTTTAGCTTCACTTTTGGCTGTGGCACATCATTAATATTAGATTGTCATATCCAAAAACTAAAATTGGTCTGATTTAATGAGCCAACTTTGGTTGTCATGAAGCAAGAAAAGTTGGAGCCAAATCTAAACATCTGGAGAACATTTTTTTTCAAGCTGTTTGAGTTGAAAGCCTTTGAATTCTGTTTCCCTAGACACGAAAACAAGCCAATATTTCATAAAAGCTGTTTAAAAGGACTCAGATGAAAGAAAAACTGTTTAGTTTCTGATTGCATATTTTAATTATGGTTCCATTAAAAGGTTTTGGTTTGAAGGCAAAATAGGAGACTAGTTTTGCTAAAGGAAAGTTCAAGTCTGCCAACAGCAGAGCCACAGAATAGCTAAAGACTTTGGAAGAGTCAGTGTAACCAGATGATCCAGAAGGCAGTTTATTCCTGAGCTGTCGTGAGAGGAAAAAGTGAAAGAAAATTAGATGTATCAATTCACAAAGTGTCTTTCTGTGTCAGCGACAAGAGACTGTGAGCCAGACAGAGGAGCTCTTGCAGCACTGAGGTGTGATGTGATTACAGTGTGTCAAAGATTTCCATCACGTTTAATTATCTGGCTGGCTGCACTAACCAAAATGGTAGACTGGAGGACCCAATCAGACCCTAATACCCCCCGGGCTGCCTCTTCCTATCGCCGTGTCTGGTGGACGGCGACGCGAACGCCTCTAGCTGAATTCCATGTTATCATCACTGGCTAGACAATATTGTGTGATGAACCTTTTGTCGTCTCACCATTACTTAGCTGATAGTGTTGTCAAACTGGCCAATTGTGGCTTTCGTGCTGCAGTTTTTTACAGTGTGATACCTATAAGAATAGAACTGAAACTGTGACTGTTTTAAATCTAAGGTTAGGTGTTGATGCACAAGATCAACTTAACAGGAAATGTTGTTTTCACTGTGAAAACTATGACATCCTTGTATCACAAAATAATTTTAAGGGTGAAAAATATCCAACTACAAGCAGCTATGTTGCTTATGCTTTCTGAATAAAAACACAGTTTTGAGGATATTCAAATATTAAATTGTACATATGAGTATAAATTATTATAAATCTTTTACAGACACATGTGAAGGTTTTTGTTTTTTAACACACAATCCGAACAGGCACACAATCAGATAAGTAATCAGATTATATTAGCACTTCCTAAGGAGTTCCTCAGAGTTGTGTTTTAGGGCAAATCAAGTCTTACATAAGCCCTCTCAGGTCTGATAATAGACAAATGTACATAGATCTAGCCCAGTTTTACTGCTCTTAAGGACTCATGATTACATAGATTATCAAAACTACTATGTTGCTTCAGCGTAAATATTTGTTGCTGTCAGCATGACTTAACATATTAGGCAACTTCAGTTCTAGTCAGTCTACTTACATGAACATAGGTGTTTAATTTGATCAATCCAGGTGTCTAAATCAATCGCTTCAAACAAAGCTCTAAAAAGTTCCTCTCTCTAGACAAATACTGTGGTCTAATAGGGCTGCTAATTAAGATTTTTTGTTCTTTTTTTTCCCCTCATTTGTGACATTCAAAGGTCTTTTAAGGTATCTCAACTAAAAGGACTTTGTGGCGACTTTTAACTTTACCCTATTTTGATACCCGTTAGAGAGGCGTGTGAGACGGATAAAGCAGGGGAGACGGATAAAGCAAACGGATAATGAACAACTAATCCATTCTCTCCACTCATTTAGGTCATCTGTCTGTTGGTCAATAAGCCAATGTCCATTCACTCTGTGAGCCCGTTGACCACTCCTGGAATGCAAGAGATTGGGTCAAACTGGATGCCAGTGAAACAATGACAAGGTAATTAAGCTTGTCCAATGAATGCAGAACGATAAGGCCAAACATCTACTCTGCGTTGTGAGCTCCAACTGATTTAAAAATCTATACTTTAATTCTCAAGTTAAGACACATTAAAGATATTAGAATAAACATGAACTACATCTTGGATTTATAAAGCCTCTCCAGCATCTGTTCTGTTTCTCTGGACTGTTCTGCTCCAAATTCAACACCCTCTTGAAAACAAATGAGCTCTGCAGAACTGCGGACTGAAAATGCGTCCAATCAGCAGTCACGGGGGGATTAGGCATTGCTGTCAGGCCCAAGCCACAACTCTCAGTTCTGCTTACATGTGAGCAGATGTGCTGCTCCTTAAATTACATTACAGACCTAATGACCTAGATTGCTGGGTGGAAGCACTGGCTTCCTCTCAATCTCTTTGCAGCTTGTGTATGCAGCCAGTGAATCTGTCCTGCTAGACCCCATCACAATTCCTGAGGTGAATCCCTCTAACCAAGAAGAGAGAAAAAAAAAACATCTCAAATTGAGATTTTAAGAAAATCCAATAATGATGTTATTTAAGTAGTTTGATTGAATCAGTGTCAAACAATGTTGTTTAAATTGCTTAAATCTACCATTATATGTTGTTTAAACTGAAGACTAGCTAAGAAATGGCTTCCTGGCCACATTCAGAGGTTAACTAGGAGCATCCACATTCCCTGACTGAAACGACAGCTTCTCGCTTTCTTGAGCCTTACAGATCAGGAGATTAGAATCCCGTTGGCAGGGTTTCTGATTAAATGGGTCTGATATGCTCTCTGGGCTTTCCTATCACCAGCTACGTCTCCATTAGTCGGGCCCACACCAGTCAAGTCACACGGTTTGATGAGAGGAAATCTGTTTTCCTATCATTTAGGCTGGACAAAGCTGTGATATATTTTGTAAAATATATTTTTTCACCATTAAAGGTGAGCCACACTTTCATTTGATAAAAAAGATGAAAAATGAACTTTTCAATATACTACAGTTAGAATCAGGAGTTTCTAAAGCTTTACAAAATACGTGTGCCATGTAAAAAATAATTGATTTTTTTTTCCATTTACTCAATTAAATCAGAATGAATAACTTAATATTTAGAATATCCATAAAGTGATCAGTTTTAGCCTTTTGGGCTTAGTTTCTACAGAATGCATTCAAGTAAACTACTGCTCCACAAAGTTTAAAGGCAAATCAGAAGCGGAGAGACATGAAAAATAAACATCTCCTGGACTATGATGGTTTCCCATCATCACAGGAAAAAAAAGCGTCAGTAAGCACAAACATCACCAGAGTTAGGGGTGGGATAAGCAGGCATGTCACGGCAGCCAATGCTGATGGGAATAATATTATGATGCCATTACTGTAATAGGATCCGTTAGCCCATTGGGGGTATCCTGCTGAGATAATTTGTTGTTTACACAAACCTTCATTCATATGCAAAAAACATGAGAAAAAAAAAGGTCTATAATGATGCCGGATGGTAAACGGAATCAGGCTATTGGACAAAAGCTTGTGCTAGGATATGGATATTGTTCAAAAAATATATATTTTAAAAGGACGAGTTTCAAAATCATTTCTTATTATTGTTATCTGTATGTGTTGTTGGAGTTTAAAATTAATGTTTGTTACATTTGTTTAAAAATTTCAACACATTTTGGTTTTAGATTTTGGTCTTGCCTTAGCAGAGATTTCAATAAAAAGAAAAGCAAGTCTCTTTGTATTTTTTAACAAATACTAAAATTCCTTTAACAATAGTGGGTTGTAGGAAACCATATTAACAAATACTTGCTTATTCAAAGATTTGTAAGCATTAGCTTTCATATTAAGCATTGAATCGTGTGATGAATGTCAGAGACTTCAGTACTCTGCAGCCCTCCCTGAGGGAAACAGCCCAAACTGTGAGGAAAGTGGATGAGATAACTCTTCACCAATGACACTTTTACGACAATTACAGGAATATTAAGGTGATTTTCTTTCTGCACAGCATATGTGCTCTGCAACCCAGGCACCGTCCATCAAGAAGATGTACAGCCTGCTGTTTGCATGTGCTTGAGCCTGTGTCTGTGTGTGGTCTCAATGTTTGAGTGATGCCGGTGGCGCTGACAGCTGATCAATCCGTTTACTGTTCAAGTGCAGATTGTCTCAGGCCTGCGGGAACTGCAGGCTGCTTCCAGCACCACGGACAGCGCCACCAGCAACACATTGGTGAATCAAAACTATTTCAGCTGGTTAAAAAAAAAGATAAATACCAGAAATGTTTCATTTATGATGATCATTCAAATAATTTTCTTTTTAATAATTGAGACCCTACCCATGAATTGTAATCTTTCTCCCATGCAAAAGCATGTTTAGTGTTGTGGACACTTCTGGAGGACCTACATCTAAGTGCTGTCATCGTGGTGCGCCGTAAAACAAAACGAGGGCACAGACATCGGATACTCGACACTCAGAGGATGCATCTGTCTAACCAGATTAGAGCTATTTAAAGCAAAAGACAGACGCGGGTGTCAAAAATAATGAGTGAAAAAGATATGACATTATTTTTGACAAATCTATAAATTATTGCCTGGAACTTGTTAAATGAAAGCATCTGTGCATGCGTTTGCGCACGTCAGTGACGGCGAGCACATGGTGGCCGTTTCTAGTACAACACACTGACACACATCTGAGGCTCGGCAGCGACCAGCCTCCGATTGCGTCCTTGGTCTGCCCTGCCGTCATTCATCTTACACAGGCTCGATAGAAATCTGATGCACGTCCATTACAGGACCGGTAATCATATCTGCAGGGTCATAAACGATGAGGAGAGGGAAAGAAATAAATAAAAGAGGATGCACGTCGATACGCTACTTACCGGGGTTTTATCTTGCTGGCTCGGGACTCCATTGCTGTCTGATGCTGCTAATGGTTTCATAATGAAAAAATGTTCACCGGGCTAACATCGAACATCCCGGACCTGCTTTACCCTCATCTTCAACACCCCCTGCCCCTCTTCTCCCCTTCCCTCCCTCAGCTGCACAGTCTTCGTTTGACAGTTTCAGGAGTATCCGCTGTTCTTGGCCTGATCAGACTCTCCAAAGCAATGACACCTCCTGTACTTATTCCATCTGGATCATGAAAACATGAAGCTGGATACTGAGGTGGAAAAATTAAAAGAAATAATAAAGAGATCCTTTTTTTATCCAGGCAAAAAAAAAAAAAAAAAAGAAAGCCAGCTTGTTTTTTTTCTTAATAGTCACACCTCCAGTCGGGGAGCAGCAGCGGGGAGATGAGAAAGAAGAAAAACGAATAAAAGATGAGAAAAATGGCTGACAACACTTTCACTCACGCTTGCTCCCTCCGCCTTTCCTCCCTCTCTCTCCTTCCCTCTGCCTCCTACGGAAAGTCAAGCAACACGCATGCATGCAAAAACGCCTTTTTGTGCACCATTAGATTATGTCAAGCTTGAAACGCCTGCAGCCTCCACCGAGGTACCCAGCGCGATAAACCCAGCAGTTTGTTTAGAGCCTCGTGCATGGATGTGTGTCAGGGGTGGGGGAGGAGGGGGTAAGGACCTCCTCCCAGTCTGACAGTGATGCTGTTAGAGCGGGTATGGACGTGCTCCTCTGGCATACACAGAGATGGAAAAAAGGCTGGATGATAGAGGGCGAGATGAAATGTGGGCAAAATGTGATGCTGAGATGAAAAGGTGGGGAAAATCATGAGGTAGATGGATAGATGTAGGATGGGGGGGGGGGGTGCAGCATTAACTGAACAATGCAATCATTGCACTCTTTTTAGCCCAAGACAGCAGCTGGATTTGGTTGGCATAGTAACGGACTGCAGGAAAGCCATTTCCTGGGCGGGGAAGTTGTAGCACTTCCTTCTCAGAGAAGGAGTGAAAAGGTTGATAGATTACACAGGGGTTGATGGAGAAAAAAAAATAAAGCAGAAGAAGCTGAAACAGAAGTGAAAAGAGGAGATGCAGGTCCAGCTGCAGAGACTGGCAGCAACGCTGTGACTCTGTAGCTGCCACTCAGTGGAGATAGCCATGGCAACTAGACGAGCACGAGCACAGGCCCCCGCACCCACTCAGCCAACCGCACGCGCGCACACCCTCCAGGGCCTTCAGTTGCTGTGGCGACGGAGGCAGCGAGACATGCCGAAATGGAGGGAGGAAGGGAGGGAGGGAGAATAAAAGAGACAGAGAAAGTGGCAACAGACCGAGCCACTCCACCTTCACCCAGCTTTACTACGATAAGCTGCAGCGTCACCAGGAAAGGTCCAAATGATTGATGATGAGATGTTGACTTTTCTCTGCTTTGAGACACATAGTCGTAGATCTACATCCTAATTTATTGCTACTGGTTTTAAAGGATGTGTAAAAAAAAAAAAAGAAAAATCACTGTATATTTCAGGATTTTATCTCACAGTTTTGTAAAAAAAATAAAATAAAAATGCATCCTCTAATTTGACATTAAGGTAGTCAAGGGTCCACTGAAAACTCTTAAAAAACCCCGAAATACTAGAGTCACATGGATTTGTACCTGTGCTGTTAATAAGTTGCACAAGTATCCAATAGAATGAATGGATTCGATCAAATAGAATTTCCAAGTGTCAAAACAATGAATAAATAATGAAAGAGCTGCGGTTCTCATGACAAAAAACACAAATCAAGCTCTCAGTTGTCACAAAATGTTTGGCTGTCATACAGTAGAGCCTATCTGCTCATGAGAGCCGAAAAGATAGAAAGAAAAGCAAAAAATAATTTACATTAGATGTATTTTATTATTTATCAAGATGTGACGAAAATACTCTAAGGGATTGATTAAGAAAGATTCAATGTGCAGTTTAAAAAAATAAATAAATATATCAACACAATTGGAATTTCTGAAGTTCATCTTAAGTCAACCGGGTGATCGCACAATTAACTGGGAAACAGGGTAATCAATAAAACTAATCCTAAACAGCAGCTGTACATCACTGCGCTGTTATGCAGCTTCATCCAAGATCTAAATTCTAATGCATTCAGCTTCTGATGCAAAAAAAATAATAAATGCACATTTAAGAGAACCACTAATCTACTAAATAAAGGTCCATCTGACTCATGTTTGTAGACGGCGGCTGGTCCTTTACACTGAGACTGATGCTCAGCCTCAGCCTGTGCCTGAAAAGCAGTGTACTGGTTTTTGGAGCAGCTCCAGTAAAAGCAGCGGAGGAGGCAAGTGGGAAGCGGACAGGGGTGAGAGAAGCCTGGAGACCCTGGATGACATCACCTTTCCTGCTATGAGCCATGATGTAATGTTTCAAAACAACAGAAGAAAAAAAAAAAAGCTCAGGTGGTTTGCTGAGCAGCCCAGTCATTAACGTCTCCAACAAATGCCTCGAGGGGATGAAGGGGACAGGGTCATCATTACATCAGCGCAGCAACGAGACAGTACCATGGGAATACCAAAACCTCCTGCCCACCCCAACCCCCCATTTTTAAGCTTTCTAGCAACAAATAAACCAATTAATCATGTTTTTCCTGACTAATCACAAACTAAATTTAAAAGGGAAAGCAGGCAGCAACCATTAGATCATTGATCTTCAAGAGCTTTGACAGCTACATGGAAAAACACCCCCTCAGGATAATGTTAATGCACTCATGTTCAGTTGCAGGGTGTGCTAAATGCAAGGGGTGGTGGCCTCAGGTGTCATTTGTAAACAGACTGCAAAGCGGGTGTGATAAGTAAGGCCATGCATGACGCTTTGCTTATTGATGCATCGCATTGGAGCAATAAAAACCTCATTACAGTCCAGCATATAAACATGGCACACATGGAGATCTGTTTTAAGCAGACCAATAAAAAAAGGGACTGTTTTATAGTTACTCAGTAGATCTGTTTTTTTTTTTTTCTTTAGCCAACCACTATTGTTCTGTAGCAACTCCATAGATGGAATATTCAAAAATGACTTTCTGGAATCCAAGAGTAAAACAAACCATCAACCTACAAGTATCTTTATGTATGAGGATTGAATAAAAAAATCCAAGGTTTTGCCAAGTTTACTTTTCTAACCAAACAATGTAGTAAAACACAAAACACCCCCATAATATCCTCTCTTAAAATCATTACTATCTCTAGAGCAGTTTTAGTATTTCTCATATTACACCCAAATACATATGAACACCAAGTGTGTTTAGCGTTTTGTACAAAGACCCTGAAATTAAAACTTTCTAGAACTACATTTGCTACAATTACAGCAACAGACTAAAATATCAAGTATTCATTGATTCAAAAATATTAAAAACACACTTTGATTGGAAAGAGAGCAACAATAAGAACAGCTTTTCACGTCTTTGCAGATTTAGGTCTGGGCTTTCACTGGGCCATTCTAGCTTTAATGTACCGCGATATCTGAACCATTTCTGACTGGTGGTTGTCCAGCTGGAAGGTGTCTTCCATGACTGTCCTGACTGCAGCTCCTCTAGAGGTACCATGGGGACTCTCTGTTTCTTCTCCCGTCCGTCAGTTCAATGCAGACGCCTGTCTATAGGTTTTGCAGTTGTGCTTTATCCTCTTTGTTTTAAAATGATGGCCTGAGCAGAGGTTTGTGAGAAGTTCAAAAGTTTCTCCACTTCTTCCTTCCTACCTGTCTGTTGTGTTCCTCTATCTTTTTAGAGCTGTTTGTTTTTTTAATGATGCTTAACTTTAAGAAATTTTCTTTCACAATCTTTTTAAAAAAATGTTAATGTGGTATAAGGGTAAAAATTTGAAGAAATCAGACAATCTGACCATGTGACCTTACATAACTAAAAAGCGGGTGATAAAGGAAAAGATTACAAAAATATTTTTTATCATAATTTCTTTTGCTCAAAAATCAGGAAACTTCTGAAAGACCCACTGTGTCCATTAAAAGGTCAGAGTCTCAGGCTTTGACTTATTGATCCGTTTCTAACAATGTTTAAGGAATGAAAAACATCAGAAAGCCACGTGTGGTAAGGACATTCATCAATGACATGTGTCCCATTACGATGGCTCTAAGTGGCGTAGTGAGAGCGAGAACAATGATCTAATAAAGAGACTGCATTTTCAGAGCTGCTGCAGCTCATGGGATTACTTCATTTTTCAAGCTGTAGTCACCTGCACGGTGCTCTGGAAATAATTTGATAGAAACATGGGCTGCCAGACATGCCTAAAAGATTACACTTGTAGGTTCATCGAGGCAAAACATCTGTTGTACTCGTGCACCTGCTAAAAGCTGCATAAATCAGAAAAGAAATGAAGTAAGATGCTTTCAAAGATTGAGCCGGAAGAGAGAGAGTGAAGTTCATCAGTTACATGAGGTTTCCGGATAAAGTTATAAAGTAACTGAAAGGTTATGAACTGGAAGTCTTTTCTCCGAACTGAGTTCACCAGCCAGCTGCAGTTGGACAGTTTTTCTGTTAAAGATAATCTTTAACTTTATCTGTATCAAGTAAGGATGGGCTGACATGACATTCCTGTGATTCTGTTAAGCATAAAATAATAACATACTAAAGAAAAACGTGTAAATCAATGTCATATTTATTCTACAGGTAAAAAAAAAAAAACAAAAGATCAATTACAACTGATTTAACCGCTGGAACCGAGTTCCTTATATCAATATAACTTTTATTCAGTAAAGGTTTAAGAATCAGGTTGAAGTTTGTTTTGCCCTTGAACTGAGGGGAGGATGGGAGTTTATCTAAACTGGTGATATTATTTATCTCAGCATCACAGCAAAAAGATTTTCTGATATCAAAAACGTTTTAAATGAGTTTTAACCAACAACCGTCTCGAATTGTATCACTGAACTTATGATTGGTTCTTGTAGCACTACAAGTTAAACAGAGGGTTAACAGCTGGAAGCTTTAACATTAAAAAAAGGTTTGATGTCTAGAAGGCGACGTCGCTCCTTCTCCATTCATTTCCAATGGAAGCTGTGCGATGAGGCAACACCATCTTCAGCCAACCGATCAACAGAATATAACTGGTGTATGAGCTTGAATGTCAAGCTCTAAATCTCTCCTTCTTTATAATTAATCATATTTCTTGGAGACAAGAGGCTGTAGAGTTTGATTCTCAACCACTACCGCTGCCATCATGTCCTTGTTTACTGGGTTTCACAGCAGTCGCTCCCTGTAGCCAAAACCAGAAATAGTTGCTATAGTGTTTCTAATATTTTGGCTGGAGATTGCTCTCCATGAGATCACCTTCAGCTCCTTGTGGAAGAACCCAGCTCAGAGCCAGAGCTTGCAGTGTTGGCAGTACAGAGTCCTGGTGCTATTTAAAACCAGCACCAGTTCAGCATTCGCACTGGTTTTGTATAACAACCTTCTCTGGACATAAATCCACCGGTGGCTGCTGGCCTTTCTGTCATGATATATCTGCCCATCTCTGATTGTTATACGTCTCAGCCAGGATCTTTAAAATGCTAAAAACATTTTTTACCTACAATCCTTCATACAGGCATGTAAACCAGGCTGCTATAAAAAGAGTCTGATCAAACACATTAAATTAACATCTAACTGATAAAACAATACCATTATGAGTTTGATGGCGTTATTTCCATCATGTTGCAGTGGCTTAAAAGTGCGGGGAAAGTGGGATTGCTGCCATGTGAGCTAATTACCATCAAAATAGATGTTCATCCATCATGTTCCAAACCCTTCACCTTTAAAGGGGTCTCTGAATTCTGGAGCTCGGGATATAAGCAGTCTCCAGGTTAAAAAAAAAGTACAAAAGCCTCCTTTTCAGCTGGATTATTGAGCCAAAAATATCTGCTCCACTACACTTTGATGATAAATCTTTGATATTAGGCTATTAATAACTACAAACAGGGCTGTTGCCTTTGTTGGCCATGCTGGGAAAGAGAGGCGTGGGTGTTTAAATCAAGGTAACAAAAGATATTTCAAATGCAGCCTTGGAGAAATCTGCATATTCTACTCTCACACTGCAGACAATTACAGAATGATGAACTCTTTCAGCTATAAAATCGATTTTCTCTCCCCTTTAATTTAAAAATCAAAGATGAAGCAGGTCAACGAGAATGAATTAGGTACTGTATTAGCATTCAGTTACATTCACAAATAAAGAAAATCATGACTGAACTTAATGTTTGATACGACGACTGCTGGGATATCAGCTCTATCATTCAGAAACCAAGAGCCACAGATGGGGAATAGATGTACACTGAACTCATTCTGCTTTTTCTGCACGATTTCAATGGAAGACCGAGGCCTCTGTAAGTCTGCACAGCTGAGGCAGAGCAGGCTGCCACAAAGGACAGCTCTAAAAATAGGAGCACGGCTTTTCTGCAGCCCAGAGTGGCAGGTTTGTTCTCTCTGCATTTATCAGCAGGTACGACTGATCAGCCTTTTGAGCTCTGATCCTTTCCAACTCTCCCTCTTAATCCTTTTCCACCAGCAGCACCCCAATGAAATACTGAAACACCTACAGATCCATCGCTAACACAACATGCTATAAGATGCAAATTTATTAACACTGAAATCTTCCATCTGTTGCTGTTCAACAGGAAAAAACGGGCCTCAATCATCCGAATTGTTACCATTATCGCACTTTGTAGCCTTATAAGTGGTAGAAAACAGATGATTATGATTCCCCTATAATCACTTGATGACTTCCCATGGTTTGCTTTTAGCTAAAAAAGAATTGTGGTTGTTTTTTTCATGATAAAAACAGAATAACATGAATGAAAGCAGCAGAAGTGACACCAGTTATCAGCTCTGTTATTACCAATACTTTTCATATGATTGTTGATGTGATGGTATGAGAACTAGAGATTAAAACAGGTTTCCCTCTTCATCATTATCAGTGTCCATGTCTGCATATAAAAGGTGTTTATTGAGGAAGACTGTTAGCAGCTACAAGGAGGACCAAAGAGGATTAGACCAAAGGGGAAGCCTACCAGCAACAGCACAAACACAGAGCTAGAAAACGAAAGAGGCACAATGAAAACAACAGACACTGCTAATGGATACAGTACCTTAGGTTTATTGCAATCCTGGTAGCCAAGTTAGGGAGTGAGCCGTGAAAGGAAACAGAAGAGAGGAGAGTTATTAAACATGCCACAATTCAGCAGAGGAGGGGGATAACTGCAGGTAAAAACCTCACTGACATGATAAAAATAATACACTTGATTTGATCTTTTCGCTGCAGAAAACCTGCTGATTAGCAAGCAAATGAAGCGTGAAATGTTTGCAATGATAACCTCCAAGTTATGACAAAAGCAGTTTCAATTAAATGCTGCACCAAACAGCTTGATATTTAGATTCAGAAAACACTATCTGGTTTTTAATGGCCACTGCAGCACTTGTGGTATGATCCAAAAATTTAAAAAAAAGCTGAAATATGACCCATCAGAGTGCTACAGAAAAGCAGAGTCAGTGTCACTAATGAGTAGTAGTAGACACCTCATCCCATTAATATTTAGACCAGTAATTAGTAATCACTGTAAATTCCTAGCAGGCATTTGGTCGAACATTTTTTATTTTTCTTTCACAAAACAAAGTCAGAGGGTGGACATCTTTTGACTGTTTAAATGATCTGTCCCAAATGACAACCAATCACAACCTTCCTCTGAGCCGGTTGAACTCTGTAATCAACATTTAAGACAACTTTCTCACCTTCAAAATTCAAAATATTGCTAAAAGAAGAGCTAGCAAAGAATAAAACTTGGTTGAGAAAAAACAGGCCTTATCCATAGTACACATTTCTGGGCAGGTTAAATAGTAAAGATTGTATTTTTATGTATATATAACCCAACTTATAGATACCACAATTTCTAAAGGTACGCAATCATATTTGATATAGAAGAGCTCTAATTCCCAAGATATCTGAAAGCTTTAAGTGGATGGCTAGGAAGTCTTTGAGCAAAGTTGGTTGTACTCATTTCTAGTGGTTATGACTCAGGGATATGAACAATCAACTACCAACTATCCTCTCTTCAAACCTTTAACCCAAACCTTATGTAAAATCAAACTGTTCGAATTAATTTAGAAGTCACTCACTCTTCAAGTCTCCAATTTTCAGGATAGAGTTACATTTTATACCGCAAAGCTGAAAGGAAATCAGTGATCTGACCGTATATCAGAAAGACACGAGTCAGGGTGAAGAATTTGTAAACTCTTCAACGTTTCAAGTAAATATCAAAGTTTTCAAGGTTTGAGGGAGCAATGTCACCATAGAGGACTTTCTCTAACAACAAATGAGTGCTGATGGGAGCAGTGGATGTTGAGAGGATTAAAAATCAAACCCCTCTGATTATGAGATGCCTCCACTAAACAACAGGCTGCCAGTGGAGTGAAAGAAGAACAGTGATTGGATACCTCCTGCTGCTTGTGTAATTAGATAACATCTGTTTGATATTTCTTCTGGTCACCAGATCAGAGAACGAACAACACCCCACTGCCTGGAAAATCTGGGAATGTCTTACTGGGATCCAGTATGAGTTTTAAAAAAGGATGAAAGGGGAAAAAAATACAAATCAAGAACTAAAAAATAGTGGACGGGAATGTTACGGAGTATTTAATGAAACACAACAGCATCGACAATTTATTCAAGACCAAGCGACAGAAAATATGGACAAGGCCTTAAGAGCGTGGCTAAGAGGGAAATCAGAGAGAAAATCTGTGTGTGCGTGAGTGTGTGTGTGTGTTGGGTCGATGGCTCAAATGGATGATATTAGAGAAACAGATATCACATGCGAGATAAGGTGCAAAATGGAGAGCGACTAAGAAATGGAGATTATCAGCCATTTCGAAGGGAAATATAAAAAGATCAAGTGTGTGCGCAGATGTCTACGTGAGCAGATGTGTGTGTTTTCATTTTAAACAAGGCACACAAGAGTCAACTCACAGTGTCGAGCACACAGGAGGCATGTGTTGAATCCTAAACACTGTCCTCTTTCACTGCCCTGATTTATCCATGGAAACAGAAATCTATTTTAAATTTTTCTCTTAATCCTCATGATTGTTCTGCTTTGTTTTCCACTGATGGTAAAAATGGATTATTTTGCCTTATTTCAAGGTGGGCTAAAGCAAATATCATATCCGGTGTGAAATACTGTTTGAGAGACAAATCTGATCAAGTATGTTTCAATCAAAACTGAAAATTAGAAGCAAAACTAAAGCCGCCCTTGTTCTCCTGTAACAGGTCAGTTTACCTGATAAAAGGGAAAACAGTAATGATGCCAGTAAACTATCATATTCAACAATTTATAACATCTGATTTGTTTGTTTTTATGTAACATGAGTTATTTTCCTGTTTAATAAAATACATGCTGAGATGCACTTCAGTTCACATGATTTCTGGCCACAGTCCAAGGATAGAGAAAGTAGGTTAATTGTTTCATCTGAATTTCTCTTAGGAGAAAGTTCAGTATCTTATTTTTTATACTGTTTTTTTCATACACTTTTTAACTCTACTTTTGTGTGAATCTTCTTACTTTATAAGGCTTTAAATCCTTGTCATGTTGCTGCTGCTACACCAAATGTCCTCACTGCAGGACAATAAAGGAACTTTCTATTCTATTTTCTATGGTGGTTTGTCCCGGGTGCTGCTGCGTCGCTCTGTGAAGGAGTGACGATCTGCTCAAGGTGTGCCTCACTTTTTACTCCATGACTTAATAGGGCACCATTGACCCTGAAGGGATGGAGGGATTGTACTTTTGGATTGTAGTGGAGTATGAGGGTTGCATCATGGATACGTTGCTGTCCAAATTCACATCAACTGCAATGCCATCATGTCAATATGGATAATTTCTGATGGAATATTTGCCATCAAGAATTGAGGCAGTTTTGAAGGCAAAAGGCTTCAAAACAGTACAAGCAAGGTATACCCTATAACGTCTGCTATGTGCTTAAGATTTAATGCTAAACTGTGGGGATTTTTAGTCTGCTTCAAAAATAGAAACCTACAGAACGTTTCCTCTGGTATATCTGTGTGACATTTAATAACTAAACTGCAATTAAGTTTGCTCAATTAAGTTGGTTCACTTTGAAATTTGACATTGCATCAATGGAGAACTACTGCAAATTCCTCAGTCCTTAGAAAACCTTTAACCAATCTGCCAGTATGATTTATTTGAATGTAGCGGTGCACCGAGTACAGGATTCTGGACGATCACTGATTCCCGATCTTTAAAAGGTTAAAAGATTCCGGCTTGGATCGACACAGATTTCCGTTTGTTCTAAGATCACAAGGTATATTAATCTTCTCTAATTAAAAAAAAATAAATATTCCTTGCCTGTGGAAAAATAAAAACTGAAATAATTGCTCTCAAATCTAAAATAAAGTTCAAGACATTGACAGTGGGTGGTTTTCAGACTTACAGAGGTAGATCAGGGAGGTGGAAAAGAGCAGTTTTACAACCAAATATTGGTCAATCACCGATTTCACAAAATTCAGAAAATCAAGGCCGATCAATTGGCCAGTAGATAAATCGATGATCCCTAGTTGAATTGGAATTATACAAGTAAACTGAAACGAGAACTCAAATCGAGAAGCCTAACCTCAAAAAGGTCTAAAGTTCAAAGCAAAAATCTGAGCAGCTCAAGCCCGAGTGTGCACACACAAACGTGACACAAATCTAGGTCTAAATTGTTAACCAACTGTTGCAGCATGTTTGTATAGCTGCCTTTTATTGAGGAGTAAATTAGATATTTGTTTACCATGTAAAAACCACTGCAATCTTCCTGGTTTTTGCAAATAAACTTAATCACCTATTGGTGCAACTTAAGAGCTCTCTGAAAGCACAGAGTAAGTAAAAAAACAAAAAAAAACAAACGTAAACAGTTGAGCTCCATTCTGGTAACCGTCACTCTTCAGGAAATTCATTCAGGTAGACTTGGCTTCTACACAGTTTAACAGGTCAGCAAACAATACAGAAAATCCATATTTCAGACCCCTGCTTAATCTCAGAATATGAGGTGATGTATTGAATTCTATAGCATTCATTATTTAAGTGATCCTCATCAGCTAATGGATGTTAATATTAATCCCGGTGCAGTACTCAGTACAATGGATATGATCCAGATCAGGTCAAACAGCCAGAACTGAACATACAGGCATATGAGGTTTGTGTTTGTTTATAAAGGATTCTGCAGTATATTTGAACATCGAGGCTAAATAAAGTTGACTTCAGAGCATCTCAGCTTCAGATAGTTTTTCTCTCTTTGTGAGCGCTCCCACTGAGAGTTTCAATCCAGGGTTAGTCTGACTTGGATTTTTCACCCATCGATCCGGTTCTCTGCAGCAGCTTAGGACCTGGACTCGTTCAGAGCGATTGTTCGTGGACGGGAGATGGCTGTCTGAAGACTATCTATATCCTCAGAGTTAGAAAACAATCCCTCCTTAATAATTAGAGCCACTGAGGCTTTCAGCAAGTATTATTTGAAATGGGATCAAAGATGTAAACTGGCTGAAATTCTTAATGGACATTTAAACATCTTTAATCAGGCACCAAATCACAGCTTAGATTATTTAGAGGTCTACTGCGTCTTCCTCTGCCAACAGGATGTTTTGGCAGCATTTTTTAATAATGTCTGAATAAATTCAAAGTGGATAAGGACTATTGATAGTGACCAAAGCTAAAATTCTTCATTTCAGGCAGCACATTTAAACAAAGTGCCCCCTTTAAAAGTACAGATATGTTATAGAGAATTTACTTTGGCTCCAACATATTTCTGCTTATAGACATCCTGTCAATTCATTGGGAATTAGGAGCTATTGGAATTTTAATATTTTGAACATTAAAAATTCAAAGAACAACAAAGAACAACTACTCAATAACGAACTGAAAGATTTATGAAGCTGCCTTAACCTTCTGGGGAACCATTTTCCCAGGTGCAACAGCGAATATAGTAGAAAAACCTTCGATCTCTGCAAGGTTTTATTTTTCCCGAGTCAAAGTAAAGAGAATCGTAGGATCTTCCTTTGGTTTAACAAGATGCATATAAACACATCTGCTGTTATTGTGGTCCACTTAAAACCCACCCAGCATCAGTTAGCACCAAGTAGATAAAACCTAGGCAGCCTGAGATCATATTAACATGATATGTGATATCACTCCAAAAATTATCAATCTGATATCCTTGATGAAACGTGATTTTCTCCACCGTCCTGTATCATTTCCATAACAATTCCCCCTATCACTCTCAAGGAGCTTTTGGATCTCAGTCAGTAAAACTACTTCAGATGTGGCTTCTAACCGGCTCAAAGTTACCAGCTTAGAAAATATGTAGTTGGAATTTAGGAAGTGAATAGATGGGATTTTACGTCTAGCAGCCTGCTTACATCCATGCACTCATCTAGATTCATGATGTTGAATATATTAATATGGCTATGAGGTTTACTCTTCAAAAACTGTGCAGCCCGATTATAAAATAAGGCCTAACACAGAAAAGAGCCATTACAGATATTCTAGCACTGATGAATGCATCCTATAATAGCATTTAGAGTAATGAGGAAGTTAATCTTAGGATTTTTGTGTTTAGATTCCTTCCATGCTCTCGTACCCATCTTCATATTTACCTTAAAAACAAGACTTCTCACCCCTTAGATATGGTACGCTATCCCAACTTAGCAGCCGCCCAGATTCAGCATATCTGTCATCATCTAACTTTGCTCCTTTTCCTACTGTTCTTCAAACTGTGCTAAAAAGGAGCCAATCTGGGAATACTGGTTGCTATGGAGAAGGCTCCATCCTTCCCCCAGGAGTCATTTTGGAGCAGAGTGCAGAGTGTGAGCCATGAGAAAGTTCAGTGCTATCCTCCACTTATTTAAGGGAATATGGTCGGGTGTAATAAAGGCTGGAAGGAGATGACGTTTCTCTTTTTCAAAAGTAACCGATTCACAAAGGCAACAACCGACAAGCACCCAAGGGAAAACTGGGAACGCGAGGAATGCTGTGAAACGGTTAAGAACAGGAAACTGTGCAGAAAGGGCATGATGGGAAAGAAAACAAAGTGCAGGGAGTCTAAGTGGAGCATAAAGAGAAGAAAGCTTTCAATTTACCACTAATTACTGTTTAAATGCATGTAATAAACAGAAATAATCTGTTATTCCTTTAAATTTATAGAATTTAAAACTCCTGCTTCTGTTAAATAATCTCAAGCCTTTTTAGTCTTATTATGTGTTGAACATCCTTAGTAAAACATTTGAAGGTCAGATGTCGAAAATGTTAAATTATCAGCCTGATTGGCACATCTCGAGTTTCCATGTCCTATTAATGAAACGTCAGAAAAACGTATGGAGTTTTTCAGATTTTGTTTGGTTTTTTTACAAGGTACAAAGCATAAAGCAACGTTTCTCTTTTTTCCCCTGTGGCTGTGCACAGCCTTCAAGCAAAAAGGCTGCTACACATTTTTTCTCACTTACAAGAAAAATAAATTTAACCTAACAGCAACAGCTCTGAGAAAAAGCTAGAAGGGAGAATTCTTTCACACCTATTTTGCTTTGCAAGCCTCTTTAAATAGAGCACAAACATCTAAATCAAAACATGTAGACAGATGAAACTACTCTGACAACAAACAGGATTCCAAAGAGACACGCTGAAAGAAGATAAACAAACTACAAAAACATTCATTAAAAGGACAAAAGAAGAACAAGAGTGAAGCAGAATAGCCTTAATCCACAAAGGAGCTGGAAGAGATCAGAAAAACCCCTTAAAGTGCTGGAGGACAGGTCACAGCGGTCCTTCCAACAATCTCTGACCGCAGGTCAGTAGGAAGCAGAGTGACAGCACAAAGTTACTCTAAGAAGGCTTACATTTTCACATTTGCTCAGAAGCAGAAAAGGCACAACAGATCCTAAAGGAGCAGCTCGACACACAAACCAAGCGCCACCGCGCCGCCTCTGGAGCGCACGGCGAGGGTAAACAGTAAGCCGTGACACGGACTGCAACTCACCGTGTGGTATCCCCGGGCTACGGGCGGCTTTCCACTGGGATACGGATCCACTGTGTCGATGATTGTCTGCCGCTCTCCTTTCTGGTTGATCTTCCGAAAGCGCCGCCGGGACTGTCTGTGCGAGGCTTGTCGCTGAAAGTACTCCTCATTTTCATCCATATAGTCCACCTGGAAGCAGATAGAAGGGGAGTGACTGTCTTCGCTTTCATTTACACCCCTCATCCCTCCCTCATCAGTAGCAAAATAAATACCCCACCCCCCCCACCCCCCTTTGAAAAAAAATAAATAAATAAATAAACTCTCCCGCCCCTCTGGTTGCGTAAAAATAGAAGTGTGTGTGTGTGGGCTGCGTGGAGCACACTACCGTCAAAGGGTGCTCACATCACAAAACAAGAGAGACAGACACACAGGGCTGGGTGAGGAATTTGGATGAGAGGAGGGAGCTGGAGGAGATGCGCATTGACAGGCTGACATGAGGAAAGATGAAGGAAAAGGTTCCTGGCAAGCTCACTTAATTAGAAGTTAAAATAAGATAAGATCCCAGTCTCCATTCATAATGAATGAGCAGGAGTAAAAAAAAAAAAACATGTAGAACGGGGGGGGGGTTGCTTATCCAACCAGGGGATCCTAAAATATTTGTCTGCAGGAAGCTTTGGGTCAGAATGGGATGAGACATTTCTGTTTCATTCCATCTTTATATTTTGGGCCCAATTCTTCTCATCTATTCTGCTATTTTCACATTTCTTGCAGCTCTGCCTTTGGGATTATGCTGCTAAAAATCTCACTTGGCTGTCATGACAACGACAGCGGAGTTGTGTTCTAGTGAGGACATAAAATCCCGCTTGTGTGTCTAATTGCTCTCTTAGAGCTGTGTGCGTACAGTACAGGCACATCGGCGGCGTATGAACCTCCTCGTTTGGTTTTGGACTGAAGCTTCATACAGCTGTGTGGGAACTTGTACTAAAGACTCTTATCTGTTTGCATTTCTATCCTGCTCTGCAATTATGAAACGGTTTGGCTTCTAAAAACAGCAAAAGGCAACAAAGTGTCATCTAGCAGCAAGCAGGGTGGTGCTGTTAATAAGGGGGTATCAGACAGAGCTTAACAGGAGTTGTCTTCCCATCTGCGCTCATGGAGACAGCAATTATCAGAGACTATATGTGCAGTGATTGCAGCAGTAATATAGAGATCGACTGATGTTTATTTCTTTTATTTTTTATTTTTTTAAGGCCGACGCTGTTGCCAATTATTTTGAGTCAGTCTAAGTGATCCCGAATATGTGCTGCGGATTTTTTGAAGTATATTTTTTTAAGTCCATGCAGCTTTTTCTTTCTCCATTTTTAGCCCATAAAAAAAGAAGCATTTAGTAAATCATACAAAACATTTTTGATTAATAGCAAATAGAGGGAGCGACAATGGATGCGTTTCACTCGAACTTAGTGCATGGCTGCTGAATGCTAGCCAGACGGACCCATACCATGAGTATTCAATACACCTCATAAGTCTGGGAAGACCCGGACTGTCCAGTCTAAAACGGATCGGACCAATCGCAGCGCAGGAGCAGCAACTTTATGCTTGTCCCAGAATTACCTAAATTGCAATACCGCTTTTCTGTAACCCCAACAGTCAAGATTGTGGCCACAGTGGAGCAATGCTGGATATAGATTCAGCTGCAGGCGGCTCTATCCTTTATTAATATTTATATTTTCTGCCGTCCACTTCAAGTGAAAGGACAGGCAAGGAGGGCATTCATCAGTGAGAAAATCCAAAACAATGACTAGGCATGAACTCCAAACATCTAGCTTTGATGCAAGATGACCAGAAAATCATCAACACATTAAAAAAAGGGAGCAAAAGGAAGCCCTGTTTACATTATAAGCAATATAAGCAACTCTGTAGAGATGAACTCAAAGGCAAAGGAATGCCTGGTAGAAAAATGACACTTCACATCATCCTGAACACACCTTCCACATGGTGAGACATGGCAGTGGTAGTATCATGCCTAAGGGGGCTGGATACAAATGCACACCAATAGCTAAAAAAATGAAAGAATTATAAGAAAGCTGCAAACGGCTGTCTTTGCAGTGTGGCTGGATAAAGCACAAAAAAATAAAAATATATATAGACAAACGGAAATAGAAACAGTATTGGGTGAGTTGTATTAAAAAGGGGCTTTGTTTTAGTCAGTTTTATTGTTTCGTTTTGTTTTTTTCTTTTATTTGAGCCACAACTTTCAAATAATTGGCCTTCATTTCCCATATAAAGACTGAACAGAATTGCACACATTTATTTTTACGGAATTGGTCCAAGTAATGTTCTGTTTCTGGTATAGAACACATAGATATATGTGGCACACATTGGAGTATTTACTAAGATTATAAAATTTTGTTTTGGCGTTCTTATGTAACAGTTAGGCAAATCTCCTTAGGATCAGACCTGATCCAAGTAAGACTGGGAACAAAACAGTGGAGTTTGCTTCAATAATGGTGTTTATTAGCAGAATTTCCCTATTAGCCTCCAAGGCTGAAAGTTCACCCAGAGGAAAGGATTGTCTGTAAAAAGCTAAAGAACTTTTTGGAAACATGTCATAAAACCTCCAGCAGAGTTTTATTCAACTGTTAAAGGTTAAACTGTGGCAGGTATGAGTCTGCAAGTTCAAAGGTCAACACAGTGTATGCAGTCCATCAGTATATCATCAGACTTCAGGCTGCAGCTGTTTAAAGATGTCTTGGCAAAATCCTGAGCATGACTGTGGAGCTTCTTTAGGCCTCAGTTAGCTTCTGTTCAGCAGATGACTGCATGCTGTTGCCAAATTGGCTGCTTTGCTCACCCCTGAAGGGAATAAATCCTTTTTACCACTTTTTCTTTTAACAAATCTCCACTAAAACGGAGAAGAATTCAAATGTAATGAAAACTTCAACATCAATCCTAAACCAGAGCTATTAGAACAGCATTAAAGCAATAATTAAACTATATTGCAGAAAAAAATGAACTAATCTTTAACACTGCAGGTGGAGGGGGGATTTTTACCTTGGAGTGATCATTAGGACATGATGCAACAAACAAGATTACTGGTGTTTCTGTTAATAGGTTGGGATTTTTTTCAGTTTCAGAAGATCTAAAAGCTAAAGTTGGCTTTTTAACTGAAGCCAGACATTTATTGAATAAGTAAGATTTAAATAATGAACCTGCAAAAACCAGAATGAATGAAATAATGGAGGAAGGATGGAAGTTAGAGGACTGAAAAAAAGCAAAGATATCAAGAAACAGAGAAAAGCGGAGAGAAGGGCAAGAAATGGAAGTAGGGAGGAAAGGAGTAATGGCACAAGGAAAGAAAAAAAACAAAAATAATGGAGGGTGGATGAAGAAGAAAAGAATAGGAAATGAATAAGTACAAATAAATATATTTTATTCATATTTAAAAAAATCTTTAATTAAGATCAGAGACATGAACTCACCACGATCATTTCTGATGGTTCAAGGACGATGCATTCACATCCACGGCGTAGGCTGCCTGCTGATCGCTTCCCAAAACTAAAGGATCAAAAGAAAAGATGCATTAATGCACCTTAAAGCAACACAATGACAATATTTCCATATCAATATATATTGGAATATTGTTTAATTCAATATTGGTGATATGACTTTTACACACATTTCCGATATTTCAATATATAAATCACAGTTTATAAATACAGCATTTGTCAATGACTGATGTTCCAGGTTTTCATAGTTTTAAGTGTTTTTGTTTTTCAAAGCTAATATTTCTTCAATGTTATGTTGGAGGTCTTTATAAACATTGCAAGATATTTTGTCATAAGTTTCTATAAAGATCTGTTTTAGGCATTCTTAGCTGTCTTTTTCAGGTTTTATCATTTCTACATTGATATCGAAATTATATCGTATCAACTGAAATTAAGAAACTTATAGGGATATAATTTTTTTCCATTACATCCAGCTCTTATCTAAGCCTACTTATCTAAAATTATATCTAGGAAAATCTTTTTATGTTCATCTTTAACAAGCAAAATCAGTGGAGAATCCCATAGAGGTTTAGGTTGACATATTCGTATGGAAACATGGGGTGTGTAAAAACAGACACAGGGCAGCTTTGACTAGACTGTGGAAAACTCCACTCTTATGACGTGAGTTTGGACAGTAAGCCTCAGTTTTAATGACCAACAACATATTAAAGACAGCAAGGAATCAAAATGTGGAGAAAAAATAAATTAAAGGGCTCTCAGCCATGGAAATATTGAGCATGTGCAGATCGTAGTTGTGGGTGTTGGGAAGAATGCCGCCTTTGTTCAGCACACGATCCCCTACAGAAACAAGAGTCCCCTTGTTTGTTATTTTTACCATCTTTCACTTCAGAATGCGACCCACATCTTTTTTCATCGTTTGGTTAGATAAACTCCAGCAGTTCAACAAACACAGGTTCCTTTGACTTAGTGTATTTGATTATCTCTGTACAGATTTCCATCACTTTGATATGGGACCTTAGGAAATATTTTATATAGATGCCTTTTAACCTAAAGCATCCCAGATTTTTAAAGCCAGGAGGCTTTTCCAATGAAAACCAGATTGTTTGGACTTAAAGTCGGCTGCACTTCCTTTCTGATGGCTCAACTTGTCAACGATAAGATAGCTGTCTGCAAAGAAGATCGATTTAGTTCTACTTACAAAGAAGTAGTTACATATTTTAGAGCCATGTCATTTATTTTTTTTAAACTCCTTCCTCAGTTATCATTATTAAATCAAATATTGAAGTGAAAACGACTTTAACACCACGACCTAAGCTCATGGATTTTAAAAAGTCCGGTTCCAACAAGACAAACAAGAGGGAAATAAAAAAGTTGATATGCAAACAATAATGTGATTTACAGAAGGAAATACAAACTGCAAAGTGACATTTATTCTCCTCTAAAAATCCTAACAACTTGCTTCGTTGAAATAAAGTACCTGAGGGGTGTCATTTCAGAGATGGTTATTAAATATGGGGCTCGTTTGATTTGGAAATGTGTAGTAATAATTTGCCAAATACAAGATAAGTGTACTGACACACAAGAATCAGAACTAAACCATCATATCTGGTTTAGATACCTTGATCGGATATAGACTAATTAGATGGATTGGATATCGGTGATTTGATGTCGGCTATCGAATCCTGTGCACTTTACATGGAACTTTTATTTAAATAATGTAAAGTACATTTATATCTGCGTTAATTTATCAACTTTTTTTAAACAATGTTTGTGTCACGGCTAAGGCCTTCACTCACATGTCAAGATATATGGTTCATTCATTCAACAGTTGAAACGGATCAGAGTCAGAAATCACCCGATACGCTCAGCCCAGGTATCAGACTGAATTGTAACAAACTGGATCGGTGCATCGCTAGTATCTGGTAGGATTGTGCCAAAAGAATTTAAAAAAAAAAAATGTCTCCTGTTTTTTTTTTTGTTTTGATTTTCCTTTGCACATCCAACAAACATTCTGACATTTCACTCAAGTTTTTTTTCATAAAACTGAAAGCCTGCTTAACAAGAGTCTATTGTTACATTACTTAGAAAATCACTTACTTCTACTCACATCTGCACACTAACTGCAACTCTCCCTCCCTTTCACTGATGCTGCAAACCCAATTAAGCCTATTACCGCCCCCTAAAGGGCTGGAATAAGACAGTCAGTTTCTGACTTTGTTACATGTAATGTGATGAAAACGGACCCCTCTGTGATTTGTAATATATTCAATTAATTGCCAGCCATGCAATCACATACGGATGTTTCCATTCTACTTTTATTAAAGTCTCTATTTTCATTTACTTAATTGTCAAAAATCATCAGCTCAGTTTGTAAATATGCTTGGAATCTAAATGTGCATTAGTGATGCAAACTTTTAAAGCAGAGGTAAGTGAAGGTGGCCACAGATGAAGTGAGCAGAGGTCGTGTGGCTACCTGGACTGAGGTTACAGGGGGGGCAGCTTCCATTAATTAATGATAGCAAAGCTCAGAGCTACATGCTGTAGGTGGGTCTTGGTCATGAAGGGAAACAGTCATCAGCTGACTGCAAACAGCAGGTAGAAATCTGTCACTTTGGCAAAAATTTCCGGGTTGTAGTTTATTGTCTACAAGCAGATTTTCATAGTTTGCTTTTTTCATTTGAGAGGGAATTTATTTAGGTTTTCACATTTTTTTTTAACTTCTGCCCACCCGCTTGTTGTCGATTAACACATTTGCATTTTAATAACCCTAATTTGATCATTTAACAAACATAAAAAGCAAAACAATATATTTTTTTAGATGATTGTTTTTCAGAGGAGCTTTTAATGAATCTGAAAAGCTGAGCGGCTGTGAGAATAAAGGCTGCCTCTGAGTGAAGGCGACCAAAGGGTTAATGCTGATTGTTGCTGTTTGCTTTGGCTGAGCTTCTGTCTAATGCTGTGTAACTCTGCTTGTATTCCCTGACAAACACAAGCCTGAATTCCTCCATGGGACAAAACACACCAACACCAAGAGCTTACTCAGTATGTTACTGCAGTCCTCACGGGAAGACAAATGCTGTTAATTCTTCGCAACTAGTTTCCAGCATTGCTGATTCGTCACCTACAGGCCATGGCTTTACTGGAACGAAGGTGTTCTTTTGATATAAAGTCACACATCCTCTAAGCCTCCCTTCTGCTGAATCTGCCCCAGGGAGAGAAGGGTTTGAACTGTGTGCGTGTCACAAACGCATCAGGCCACCGAGTGCAAACAGTAAAGCGACATGTTCAGTCATGCTCCTCTATTGCATTCCTGACATCAGTAATCCAGTCCTTAATTTTACACGTAAAAAAAAAAAAAAAACACATCTGGCAATGTGACATATTAAAAAAGGGGATTAAAGAGTGCGGAGTGGGGGAAGGACACATCTTGTTTGGAGATTAAAGCCTGCATTGCATCAGGAGGAGTCATGAAAGTAAAAGATACCAAAAGAGCATAAACTATGTCTTCTAACAAACATGAGATTTGTGCATCCATGTTAAAATCAGCACTGTGATACGGTTAACACTGACCAACTCTGATTTCCATCAGCAGATAGGAAAATGCTGAAGTCTGTGCACAGAATTTAAGGTGAGCTACGCATTTGATTTTCTGAGACACACGGTGGAAGGAAAACCTCCGGGACCAGAGGAGGATTTAAAAACTATGAAATACATAAGAGTGAATGTAAAATCAGTGCTGAGTAAGAATGGATTCGATTCTGATTCTCTAGATTTAGAATCCATTCTTTTTAATCTGATCCAATCCCATCTCAAACTGGATTGCTGGTATTTAAACCATTTTTTCAGCCTTACATACATGATATCACTGTGTATTTATGCTAAATAGTATTAGATTAAGTTAACATCTAATTTCACTTAATCAAGTTTTTCTGAATTGAACTGAAATCAACTGCAAAGTAATAAAGTAATGGTAGTTGATGGCATCTGAAAGGATAATCAAAAGTGTTTTTTTTAAATCAATCTTCATATGAATCTTCAGGAACCAATAATATGACAGTCCATTCTTTTTTTTGTTTTTTAAACACAGCCCCAGTACAGATCACTAATGTTTTGTGTTTTCAGCACAGTGCAGCAGGTCAACTGTGCAAAATGTAACATTGTTCAAACCAACTCTGAAAAACCGACTTGATCTGCTTTAGTTCATTGATAATCAAGGTTTAGGAGAGAAAAGTCAAACTAGGTCTTTAGTTGCTCGGTTAAGGAGATATTTACCGTGTTCATAACAGGATAAGATTGTTGACACCAAGAGTAAGTTTTAAAACTGTATCTTATCCACAATATGGCAGATAATGGAAGGGAAATTCTTTCTCAGGTACTGATAAAAATGGTCCAAATGCATAGGTGCAGATCTACTTGGTCTATTTCTATTATAAATTAAACTTAGGTTAAAAATCACTAGAATAGCAGTAAAGTTTACTTCCTAATTAGAATTTGATTTAACAAACTTAGTACATTTAAAACATATTTGTTTTAAGGCTAGAATTTATCCTATTAACACCATTTACTGATTTTATTACAATTATTCTCGAATTGTTTTGGGGATATGAATGTGTACATTTACACAACACACTTTCTTGTGGAGATGAGAGTTATCAGCCTCTTAAAATGTAACACTAGTAAAATTAAAGAAAACAAAATATCTGCAGATTTCCAAATTCAAAGATCAGACTCTGATCAGAAAGGCAAAAAAGTGGATCAGTTCATCTCGAAACAGCTGTAATCAGGCAACCGATACTGAAGCAACATATTGCTGCATAACTCTGCCACAACAACGAAACTCAGTAAGATTTTGTGTTTTACATTATTGCATTAAAAGCAAAGCAGTATATTTATATTGTATACCTTATATTTTTCATCAGAGGAAAATGCTGTTTTCTTTTTATATCCGCAAGACAGATGCTACTAAAAAGAAATCTTCCAATGTAATAAAGCCTTTATACAGCAAGAGTAACCAATCCTAAAACTGTTAAATATAAACATAAAGATTGTTTCAGCTCTAAATACTTTATTCCAAAGTTTAAAGCTATAAATCTTTGTCCTGTTCTCAGCGCTTAAATCCATCAGTGAGCCTTTTTAATCTAAAACGTAATAATTTAAAACAGTGAAAAAGCTCTGCTGGTTGTGGTCAGTCATCAGGCCCAAGTTGCTGGGATTTGACAGACATCTCCTCTGCCTTGGTTGCCCTTTTGCATTGCTGTCTGTAACACAACAAACCCGCACGCTGCCATGTCATTCCACAGGGATCACAAACCCAACACTCTGCCTTCCTCAACATTGAGCTTAACCTGCATTCTGGATCTGATCTGGGTGGATAGGACTTCTTCACTTTATTGAGGCATTAAACTCAGACCGAGGTAGAAGCGGGATGCGGGATTTTAATCCCTGTGGTTATGCAAGACTTTGGGCTAAGTGAAGAGAAAGAAATAAAGGACAGAGGCTGGAGGGAAAGAATGACTGGTCGTAACTCATAAATTGATCAAAACCATTTTCTATTCAAAGCACTCAACAGCATCTATATAGATCCACCTTGCATAGATGAACAACATTCTCTAGAATAACTTCCTGGTTGGATCACATGCATAGTCCAAACCTCTACCCCTGTCAGTCCCTAAATAGAAGTTAACACTGAAACCAAGATCACTGGAATGACTTTAACTTCCAAAACTATTTCACTGACACAGTGAAGACAAAGGGAAGTTTACAAACTCCCATTACAGTACTAAATTCTAATATCTTCAACAAATTACTTGTGCAGTAAAAGCGCAGACTTTCATTTTGGTTTCCAAGTTGTGTGTCACCTACTAAACGTGAGGGGCTCACACCCATTTCTGGTCTAACAAATCCAAAATAACATCAAAGCCATGCTTCACATTCCAGACATGAGTGCTTTACAGCTCCCAGCGCCCGGCGTGGAGACGAGACGCACTTTAAACTTACAACCCTGAACTCCGGAGTGCCTTGTCCAAGCAGTAGTGGGAGGTTTAATCATGTGTTTAAGTTGAATTAGCGGGGAGAAGCTGCAGCTGCTGTAAGTCTGAGCACTCACCGCCGTCACTCCAAACTGCTCCCGGAGTGACACAGCCACCTGGGAAGACGACAAGATCCCCGCCTCAAAATATCCCCTCCTGATAGTCCAGACGAAGTCCCACAAACCCGTTCCAAGTCCCGGGACTAATGTATGACTGCGACATAACGTCCTGCACACGCCCCACTGCTGCCGTCTGAGATTTGTGATTTGAGAAACGGGAGAGTGTGTGTGTGTGGCTCTGAAAGTGTGTGTGTGTGTGTGTGTGGATCAGCTCATGTGCAATAGCTCTGCCCCTTTTTCTCTTCTGCCCTCCCTCTCACAGCATAATGTGGAGCGCACATAACAGACAGCATTCCAGCGTACGACTCACTTCCTGCTACAGCTACAAACGCATGAGGGAGGACAGCCTGTTCTCAGCACCATGGCGGTTAGGTGGAGACCTCATGTCCTCCCATTACAGTAGAACTGACTCACTTTATTAAGTCTTTCAGTTTCAGGTCAATGGAAACCTTCTACTCCTAGGATCAAATGGAGCAATTAATTTAATTAGGTTGTCTGATTATTAGTATTGTTAAACGCCATAAAGAAGTCTAAGGCTGTGTTTTTTAACCCTCGTCCTTAAGGTACACTGCCCTGCATGTGTCCCTGCTTCAGCACACCTGATTTCAATTGATGGCGGGTTCACAGGTTTTTGCTAAACTCCAGTCATCTGAATCAGGTGTGTTTAAGTAGGGAAAGGTGATGTCAGGTCTTGGCTAAGCTATTAAGATTCGAATCTGCAAAGTTCCAAAGAGATCTTACAAGAAAACCTTACAAAAAAATGTAGATAAGAAAGCTTCCTTTTATATACCTGACTTCCCTTAATAGAAGGGCTTTTTCTTCTGTTTCTGAGTAAGTAAGTATTATTTATTACAAAAGAAAAACACATTAGCGAGGGAGCGGAAGTATGATCAAATCATTGATTTTAATGATGCAAACAGTGAATATTAACTCTGATTAATAACTTAATAATAACAAATGCTAATTTGTGACCTAATTTTGGGGGGAGATAAAAGCGGTACACAAAAGTGCACACTAGCTTCACTGGGACAGTTTATAGGGAGCAGAAAAAGTCTTTAAAACTACAGCTGATTCGAGTAGTGCCACTCGTAGCTCCTTGCTCCCGTTTCCTTATCTTCCTTCAGCTTTTGAAGAACACTATGGGGGGTGGGAAAGGAAACATTTGTATGTTTGTAAATTTCCATACATCCGACAGAGTACAGAGAAATAATATATGTTTTGTCAGGCAAAGGATTATGGGAATCCATATAGGTCCTAAGTGCCAGACAGGAATGTTGAGAGTCAATGAACTAATGATAGGAAGGACCCAGCTTCCTTTTCCTACCACCTTCCTCACAGTCAGCCCTATTCAGACACCACTTATCATGGTGACCCATTTTCACTTAGGCTTGATTGTCCTCAACCAGATTTCTAATAATTGGATCATGATTGCATTTAATGTCAATAAACTATTTATAATTATTCCCCTCATAGCCTTCTGCACTGCAATCAAATTGAATTATGAAGTGACCCAGACTTGTTTTAGTGGGATGGTACATTCCTGGTGGCTGTTTTTAATCTAAGATGTTGTAGCAAAAAAAAAAAAAAAAAAAAAAAAACATTTTCACTGAACTGACCTGTTGTTCTGAGAAAGTGACACAATTTAACACATCAGCTTAATTTTTCATCACTAACCAGGCGGCTGATTCATTCAGGGGTTTCAGTTTAGGAAATGATCATCAATCCTAGAGTTTCATTTTAAGATATTTTCAATAATAACCTTCAGCTGAGATGACTGAGCGTTCTAGAAACGGTCAGCTGATGATGAACACCCTGACCAGCACAAAGGGAGGGAAGTAAAATCATAAGAGGCCTAAAAAGCTCATAATACAGGGAAGTTAAAGCTCTCCCAGAATGAGAAGTTATTACAATAATAACAAAAGACGTTAAAACTATTGTTTTTGTTACTCCCGCTATTGTGAAAAACTATAATCTTTGGAACATTTACAAGAAAATCTGTGGCAATTACTCCAAACACAGAGTTAAGATATCTTTTACTGATGACAGGTATAAAAGATCTGAAATAATGGACACACATCACATGAGCCTGAGTGAAATCCCATTCTTAAACAAAGGAGTTAAGTTCAACTCAGTTCGCTTGTTTGCAGCCACAACAGCTTCAGTTCTAGAAGCGGCCTCCTTGTTATTAACTATTGAGCAACACAAAGGGAGGTCAAGTTCCCCAAAAGGTTTAGGGATCTTTGGCCGCTACTGCAGGATTGTATTTGTGAGGTCAGATACTGATGTTGGACAAGAAGTCCTAGTTTCGTCTTTGTAAGAAGTCATGATGGACCAGGAACCCGAAACTGTCCCAACAATAGTTAGACAAGTAAAATAAAATGTCATGATAAGCTGGTTCAGAGATCCTTTCACCGGTACTAAGAGGCTGAGTCACACTACTGAAAACAGCTTCACTCATAATCCTCCCTTCACCAAACTACTCAACTACTGTTGACATGACAAAGAGTAATCATTACCTATCAACCCATGGCAGTGTGTTTTACAGAACATAAGGTCGTAAAAATACAAAAACTCTAAAGTAAATTCCGGTATCAAGAAAAGAAAAAAAACGTCATATACCTTTTACTTGGAAGTGAATATATTTTTTAAAATCATGAGCCCATTGGATTCCAACAACATAAATAAAAATATATATGTACATATAGAATCTGTTTTTAAAAGTATTGTTCTTTGCATTCTATACAAACCTTTAACCAGGTTTCATTTGGTATTTTCTATCAACTAGTACAAGTCCAAAACACCCATAGGGTTGGGTTTGTTGCTGTGAAATCCCCTACTATGTTACTATGTACCATATGTTGGAGGAAAATGGAAAACCGATTTTTTATGGGTCAATAGTCTTGTATTAACAACTAAACAACAGAACTGGGTAAGAAATAATGAGAATTTTTGCAAAGATGTTTTGATTTCATTTGAAAAGCAAAGGACAAGTGTGCAGGCCCTTTAACTGCTGCTACTACAAGAAAAAGTTTCAGACAGTCGTCAATTCTGCCCGATTGGTTGTCAAGATGAAAAAGTAAAGATTAAAATCTACACTTTAATAACCTGAAATGAAAAGCAGCTCCATAAGGATTTGGTAAGGTTCAATATTAAGACGTAGTGTCTCCTGAACAAGCCTCACACCTTTAAATCTGTCAACCACTCATAAAGGCTAATTCATAAGAGTTGTATTTTATTTCACACGGGGGTGAAATCAGGCCTAAAGAGCTCCAACTTCTTCACTTAACAGCTAAGTCATTCATCTTTCCAAGATCAGATCTCATTGGAGCTACTAGGGAGGAGAGCAGCAGCAGAGAGACAGAGGCGCTGAGAGAAGGATGGAGCCATATCAGGTTTTCAACCTTTCAGTCTATATCCAAAGAGCCATTTCTGGGCACGGTCTGACTGAAACCCAATTCCAGAACATCTTTAAAAGCTTTAGGAAGTCCCGCTGGAGTCAAGTCAGTTCCTCGTGTCACAACCAATTTCCCCTCCGAGCCATTTTGCCCTCACCAGTGCACTTCTTCATGGACTAGATCAAGCAGGATATGTTTTCTTCCAGGTGGTAATTTAGAAAAGCATTTAATGAGAAAAAAGTAGGGAAAACTGACAATATTGTAAAGCCAAATGTGTGGAAACTACGCAGGTATTAATTAATTGTAACTGAGCTGGTATCCACCTGTTAATATCTAGCGCCTTTGAGATGAGGTGACTGGCTTCAATGTAACTGAATGGGAATGACTTTTCTAGCACAGATCCTGGGTATGAAACCAGGAACCTGCTGTAGTCGTAAAATTAGTTTCTTTATCTTCTTCGAATCATTCTGTCATTTAGAGCTGAGCAAGTTTTTCTTTTTTTTCCCTTGATGTCCTTGAAGGCTGTGAATCTGAAGGTGCCACAGTCATGAGTCATTCAAAGAGTTGTTTCTTAGAGCAGAAATGAGCAGGCAACATAAGACTAATAAAGCTTGATAGATTTCTTAGCCTCTATTCTGCCATAAATTTTCACAGTAATTTAGAAATGTTTTGTTTTCTAGAGGAGCCAAACCACACATAGATACATGTGCACAAAACAGACAGAATGATGGTGGTGTAGAAGAAGACCATTAGCTCTTGTGAAAGGTTGTACGTCCTGATTTGCTGCAGGAAGAACACTCTCTGCTGGGCCTTTTACCGTAAGGAGTCTATGAATGTAGACTATCTCTGGTTACTATAGAGAAGGGTGGGGGTTCTCCTGAGTCCACCCTCATCGCCACTGCTTTTAGCAGGTTCAGCTGCAGGTAGTTCTGAGCACACAAGCTGCTCCATCTGCTGTCCTTATGCGGAGTTATCATGGCTGCAAACTTCAGGATGAATCCACTGAGACAGAGAGACTATAGATTTTTCTTTCTTGAATGAGTGACACAAGCATCTGACATTCAACCCTCCACCCCCCTAGCATAATTTCATCTTTCCATCCACTTTGTCAGTGAGTAAAAAAGTTAATTTTGGACCATGACCACCATACTATGTAGTCAGAAGAGAGCATGATGAAAAGAACTGAAAGGTTTTACACAACAACTACACACAACAGAAAAGATCCTGGTGATACAATCGTTTGGATAAAAGTAAAAAAAGGTACAAAAATAAACCAATAGGGACAAAACACTACAAATTTCTAAAACATCAAATATCATATTTTAATACTGTAAACTGGGTAAGATCAATTCAATTTAACACGTTTTATCTAAACTGGGCCTGGGCAAAATCATCATGATGAAAATAAATAAGTAAAACGCAAACATGACTAAATGTTTTGGTCAAATTTTTTCCACATCCTGTTTTAAACAAGGAACATCTCTCTTCACCCTCAATGATAAAACTCTAAAACTACTTATCAAGCCTTTAAAGCATCACATTTAGATTAAAGCAAAACCCAGAAACTTAAGATCCGTGAACTAATCGGTTAGCATTACAGCCAGCAATAAGCTTATTATTTAGGCAATACGTTCTTATGGAGCAAGCAGCAGCTCAGAAGTTGGACATTTCCCTAAATCTGCCAATACCTGCAAATTCTTCTCTGGTATCCAAATCAAAGGTTAAAGGGTTTGTTTTAGACTTGATCAACATTTCTAATCAAATTCATGTTTTGTTTTTTATTAAATCATCCCACATTTTCAAGCATCTAAAAAATGAGAATGACCCCTTAGGACCCCCGCAGTGATTCCTGAGGAGTTTTGCTGCTGAGTGTTCACCTCAGAGTGGCCGTAGGTGTGTTACATAAGCCTGCAGGATAAAACCATCATTGTTTCCACATCGCCCACAAATACAGTTCACATGTCACAGTTCCCATAGTGAAATCGCAACCCTTTAACATTTGGGTTTTTGACTCAGTGCTGACCAGTGCAGAGGCTCAGAATTACAAAAGAAACTCAATATACTGAGATTGTTGTAGATTTTTCTCTATAATTTCCCTGCTGCAGTAGAAACATCACAGCTTATGAACAAGTAAAACAAATAAAAACTTTACCATAACTGACCAATAATAGGTTCTGACTGGATTCAACATGAAACAGCTGTGAGCAACAAGAAACAGGATATCATGTTCACACACATCCAGAATTTTATCCTTCAATTACACATGGAAAAAACACTGTTAGCATGTTGTTGGAGGATCAAGGTGGTGGTGGTGATGATGTTACCTGCTTCTGGGAAGAAACATGGATTCCTTGATGAAAACTGAGCCTGATAACAGGATGTACCAGCAGCTTCCAACATCATCCGGGCTGAGAAACACAAGAAAAAAATCTAATTAATACAAAGACAGGGAGAGAGGAATAGTGTTCTAATGCACAAATATGGTGAAATATTAAACACAGAAGGTGAGTAGGAGGTGTGATTACATTATCCTGATCATTGGAAACAGTTCACTTCGGTTTCTTACCCAGATTTTCTATTCAAAGAAAACATATTTGCTGTGTTTCTTAGTTCCAGTTGTCACTCAAAGCAGGCAACAAATAACCTTCGTTATTTCAAAACGTACTGCGTTAATTCTCTCATGTATTAGTTACTAACTGCATCGCTTAGAATAACTTCATCTCTGAAACTGTGCAAATACATTCAACTCCTCACAAAACATCCATATGTTTTTAAACCTCTTTATTTCTTTTTATATTAAAACCTCAAAGATCAATCTGCTTTAATAAGATTTGACGACAGACCAACACAACTAACCTCAAAGAAAAAGGAAACCAGATTTTACCCTCAAAAAATAGGAATAAAAATCTGAAAAGTGAGGAAAAAGCCAGATAGATCTTCACGGACTTTGACTAGGCCATCATAAAATTATATAAACCTTCTTTGCAGCTCTGTGGGAATGATTTAGAGTAACTGTACCCCAGGAAGTTGAACCTCCACCAAAGTCGAGTCAAAGTCACCCCCACATCATGATGCTGCCATCACCCTGACTCAACATGCAAAGGATATGCAATTTGCTTCGCATAAATACAGTGACTAAAAGGGAGGCAGAAAACTACACCCATAGCACTGCTGGAAGACACTGACAGTCCAACTTTGTGCTGCAAGCATAAACTCACACGACCACTGGATGATGCAGCTGACAGTCTAAGCCTCGTAAGAGGAAAAACAAACAAATCCTCAGAATAAATACAAAGAAAAGGCTTTCTGATTCATCTTTTTCGGCTATATACAAGACGATACTATGCAAATCCGTTTTGTACTTTTTAAAAATAATCTGCTCACATTTATTTGACTTAAGGATATTATGGGGTAACATCAAAATCCCACATAACTGGAAATTATGGTCCAGTACATTTTTAGTCAGCACCAACATAGCGAATGTTTCATTGCTGACATGTTTGTCTTATTTAGAGGATTTTCTAACTAACAGTGGACAATATGCATCTAGTCTATCCCAATGTTAAACTGAACAGATTATCTGCTACAAGGTCAGTGCACTCCCTGATTTCCAGCTGTTGTTACCCCTGAAACCACTTAGCCCTTCCTGCCTTCACTATGGTGTCTAGACTTCAAAGTAAGAGCGTACATGGAGCATGGTAAACATGGCGGGTTGCCTCTTTGTACGTTTTGCACAATGCACAACCTTCATAACAGAGTAATGTGCAGCTCCATAATG
>JAUZNJ010035708.1:0-12141 GCA_034780135.1 Jordanella pulchra
CTCTCATCTTTTTAAGTGGGAGAACTTGCACAATTGGTGACTGACTAAATACTTATTTTCCCCACTGTATATAAAAAAAAACATTGTAGGATGAGGTTTATAGCTATTTTGGTTACTTTTAGAAGCCCCAATCCTGAGGATCCACTGACCATGAACAATTAAAACATGATAAATGTGAATCTGACATAAAATAACAACAGATTGGTGACTAACCATCATAATAAGTCATTGAAATCCACCCTTATCCCAAAATCAGTCACACTGCAGGAGGATGTAGTTTTAAAGTGATCTTTTAATTTTACAAACATCTTCTTTCTGTCTGGAAGTACTATAAGTGGTTTGGATGGCACAAGCTTTAATCCCCTGTACTGCATCTAACTATCAAGATCAAAATCAACCTGGTTTGTTTACAGAATAAAAAGAGGAAAGAATAAAAAGTTTGCAACCGGAATTTAACAACAGAAATGTGACTTTCTATAGTATCTGGACAGAAGTGGGTTTTTAGTGCAAGATAGTAGATTGTTTTAGGCTCTCCATGTTTCATTTGTTGTTAGTGGTTTAACTCTTCAAATATTAAACATATATCCTGAAAAAATTTCCACAAATGAATTTGCATTTAAGGTGTCATTTTCGGAGCAACCAACCATGCATCGATGTACCTTCATCAGAGACAGTAAAAGCTTCTTTCTGCTATGATATATGTGACATTAATGGCTCCATTAGCCTGTTTAAGAGACAGAAGGCTGCCACTGGTCACATTAATGTTAATATATCTCATAGTTTCATTCCAGATGTGCTTATGAAAGTGAAAGAGAGCGCTATAGTGCATACTCGATATTAGCCATTAGTTATTGAACAGTAAATCAAGAGAAGTGTGCAGTGGAATCCTCACAGAGTCATAGTTTTCCAGAAAACAGACAATATCACCACAGTAGATCAAATTTATGTGCAAAGTGTGTTGCATTGTGCCTTATTTGCATACAGGAACTCTGAGAGCTATTATCAACTTGACAAAATGTGATATTTTAGTTATTCTTTTGCAGCTACAGTATGTTGGATTTCCTTCTTGTGGTTCCTCTGAAAAAGCCATGACAAATAATTGCTCTTGGTAAAAGCGTGGAGGATTAAAGTTTAAACACTGCTGTTATTTATTTATTCGGGGTTCCTCTGAACAGCTGATAAAAAGCTAAATTAACCGACTGCTGCTGTGTGAGCCTGGATCCTAATGTGATTCCAGCAGTTAAGGGAGCAGCCTCACTGAAACTGATACTCAAACACAGACATATTTGTTGCCATTCCTGGAAAAGATGCAAAATTAAAAAGAAGAAATTTCAATGAAAAAAAAATCTTTCACCACAAGACAACCTCTCACCGATACTGAGTAATGATTTTCTAGTAGGTTTGGCATAAAACAAAGTATGGACAAGCTACAGTGGTTTGAGGTATGTTATGCAGATGTTGGTGCTTGTGGGGGAAATAAAAGGTATCACATCAAATGGAATTTCAAAATGCAAAGTGACAAAAAATATTCAGTATTTATATAAATAACAAATATTCTCATAAGTACTTTGAAGTACGAAGTTGTGGGTTTCAACAGTAAAGGCAGGAGCAGAGAGAGAGAGAGTGCAAATAACACAAACCTAGAGGAAAATATTAGAACATTTTCAGATCAAAAATAAACTACCTCACTTAGAAATAAAAAAACATGTACATAGAGATGCAGTGTGCAGCGGGTTTATTAAAAGTCAGTTCAGACTATAAGATGGGTTAATGTTTTTTTTTTTGTTGTTGTTGTCAGGTGGAGTGTTTGTGAGCCTATATAAAGAAAACAGTTATATTTACACAGGCTATAACCAGCCAATTATATCACTATAAGCCACAACAAGGATCCTAACTTTACTCACAAACAATTCCCTCTGGCTTACTGGAACCAGAAACAAGAACTTAAATGGAAAAATTTACAACAATAATCCTTCTTACCTCCATCTTGCCTGACAAGCCTAAAATCCCCACTGACTGGACTAAATTGGCCCTCCAATTCATATCATTGCAGCATCGAAAGCTAAAGAATGCACAGCCAAGCGAAAGCAATCTGAACTCAAAACAAACCCCCCTCCAAAACAAAGGACTTGGATCCTTAACATGGCCACTAGAAAAGCCCAAAAGGAAATACAGGTGCAAAATTGAGGACCCTCCAACAAGCCAGACTGATGATTGAAAGGGAAAGGTAACCAAAACATCTGAGCCTGACACACATTAAAGAAAGAGAAAGCATGAGCCAGGGACCATGCAGAAAGGAATAAACAACCACAATTGTGCTCTGAGGCCTACCTTACATACACTAATCCACTAATAAATCCCATCTACACATCGAGGGAAAGAAATGGGAGAAAGAAATGTAAAAAGTGGACAATTGAAAGAAATAAAGGACAAAAGGAAGTTAAAGTTTGCAGTATTTCAAGGGGAAAAAAGAAGAAGTGGGACAGTGACCCAGAATGCATGAAAATAAAAAGGCTTTTTGACAAAAACATTCCCACATTCTCAAAACATGTTCAGTATTTGTAGGAACCCTGTGTTTTTCTTCCAAATCCCCCTTTAGAGGGCATGACCCCGCAAACTTGAAATAAATAGTCTTAAATTCAAGAGAAAATTGCATTGAAGGTCGCCAGTACATGTTCCACATCTGTACTATGTCTACTGGGGCAAAAGGTTCCAGGGAGATAAAAGCTACAGATGCAACCAAATAAATAAAAAATTAAGTAAGCCAAGTAAGGCCTTGAGGTAGAGGACCGCTCTGAGGGTTTGTATTGTGGAGGGAAAAGTTTCATAAGTTATTTAAGAAAACATAGAGACCAAACAAGTCTTCTGGGACTGCTGCCATATAAATAGGCTTCAGGAAGTCATTCAGGCTCATGGTAACAATACGTTTATTGCAGTGAGGCAAATTATTAGCAATTTACCGTCTTTAGATCTATGCACATATCTATGCAAAGCCTGGCATCTGTGTTCATACCCTCAAATGTTTTACTGTTTCTCAACATAGCATTTATTTAAGGGGAATCTCATAAAGGCAACCAAGATGAAAGACAACGTTGAAGCCATGTAAGGGAACCAGGACATGTGGAGAAAGTTTTTTGCCATCTCACAAGTCCTCAAAATAGCTGCAAAAGTTTTTGACGTGGTAAATATTTTCCAGCAATGGAAGCTTCTTTTTTTTATCCAAAAGGAATCAATACTGAAACAGAAAGTTTGATTGAATTACTTCCTAATATTTTCTTTTTTAACTTTACTTTCAACTTTTTGAGATTTTTACTTTGTTTCCTTCCTGACCTTGAATATAGTTAATTTAATAGATGTTTTACTCTTAGTGGCTCATCTCTTTGTTCCCTGCATGAATCAGGAATCCATTCGGTGCATAATTGTTGAAACCTTTGAGGTATTCAATTGATTTTTCCTTATAGTTTCTGTCATTGTGGTAGTTCATTATCTACCTAATTATTAAGCATTTTAAAGCTGTCTTATCAAGAGTTTTAGATAAGGTCATTATCTATATTTTATCATGCAGAAAGGCAAACCTTTTGTGCCAGTACAGACATACTGTGTTTGCCTTCTTTGATAGGTAAAAAGGAAGACAGACAGTACTTAAATATCCAGCCCAGTTCCTGTGATCATATGTTAAGGTGCCAAAGGTACATAAAAAAAGTGTGGTGGGGCAATAAGCTTGATTCTGCAGTGCTTTATTATTTGTCTGAACTGCATGGATTTATCTACAAACAAAAAATGCTAAATCATGACACTGTCGGATTAAAATCCCATTTGTTGCCTTCAGTTTATTTTTTTTTCTATAAAAAGATAATACATGGATAATACATATTGCTATTCCTATTGTTAGAAACAACACTGAGTCTGCAATTACTAATACTCTGGATCTACTATTGCGTACGTTTCATGTGTTGTTACGGCCATAAATCCTGACAATAACACAATGATAATTTGTGTTATTCTGTGTTGTTGTCATGATTTATATCATTTTAATTTTTTGTTTTACTCTTCCTTGTTATTTCTTCCACTTATCTCTTTTCAGCATCTCTGGTATTTATTCCTTGGTCTAGTTTTATTTAGTTATAGTTATTCTTTTTGTTATCTTTAGGTTTTGTTTTCCAAAGATTCATAGTTATCTTAAGTTGACTCCATTCCCTACCCATATTCTCTAGTTTTCATTGTTCATTTTGTATTTATTAGTTTTATTCCCTTTAGATTAATTGAAAAGATTTTCTAGTTACAGTTATGCCCTGTTGTTGTCCCTGGTTACTCTTTGTTGCCACCTAGTGCTCCTTTCTTTTCCCCTGAACTCCTTTCTAGCTGCCTCTGTCCACACCTGCTCCAAATTAGCATTTTACTCTATTCATTGTTCTGTCTTCCAAATATACTCCTCCTCTGCAGTGACTCAGTGCTGGATTCTCTTCTTTTCTTCATGTATGTTTCTTTCGAGCATCACCTTCCCGAGTTCCCTGCGTGTTATTTCAGGATTTTGCTTCTGTTACCATCTACCTCCCCGTTAAATCTGCAAGAAACCATCTCTGCCTTCTGTCTCTGCATTTGGGTCCTCAACAAACATCAACTAACCTTCACATAAAAGATGCTTTGTGTTCACTGGCGAGGATTTCCTTATCATTTTGTCAAAATTGATGTAAATGTTTTTGTTTAATTTTTCTACTGATCACATTAGGGGGCTATCATAGACTATGCATATAAACAATTAACATTTAGTGTATAGAGACTAATAGGACCGTAACATCTTGGCAAAACCCTCTCCTTATGTAGTAGTACAAATGTATATCCCTCATTCCACTACATACACAGTATATAGCAAGTAACAAAGTTGCATCACAAATAATTTCTACAGATTTCATACCTGGAACAAGGTTTACTTCTTAATGCTGAGACGCATATAGGAAATGCATTCACAGATGCATAAAAATAAGTAAAGGGCTGGTTTATGCTTTAAGCAGATGACCATGTTACATAAATTTATGTAAATATGTGAATATTCTTTTACACAATCCCTCTAAGGGACTAATTATACCATATTCTATTAATGTGCTTTATGGTATGCTGAGTGATTGAACAAAAACAACGTTTAAAGAAGGTTTGCTGGATTTCTATTTTCTTCACCTGTATTAAAGAAAAGATAACGTACTGATATTTTCCCTAAAACACGTTTCTGAGTGTTGTACTTTTACTTGATGTATAGTTTATCGTAGATTGAGGAAACCCCATACTGCAGAACTCAGAACTGCAATGACATTATTGAGCTCCTGCTGCCATATACTTGTTTTTTTTTTTTTTTTTTTGCTTATGGATTTTTTTCCTTATAAGGTGACAGTGAACAGATGCCAAATCATAACTGACAGAATTGACCTCCATGCATATAGTGCATATTTGACAAATTCCCTCAATTTTCAGTCATATTCATCCTTCAGTTTAAAATCCTCTTTCTAGCCTACAAAACAAACATCCAGGCTTCTGCTCATACCAGTAAATTATTCAAAAGGCAATAAGAATAGAAGAATACTGACGTACGGAAATGTCAGGAGCGCAACTCAACAGCAATACACCGCTGCAGGTTTAGAACACTAAAAGACCAATTAGTCGCTTTCGGGAGGTGCACTCGTACTCTTTTCATTCACTGAAGACAGTCATACAATTACACAGTTGGACGGTATCATAATTTATGTCCTCATTAACCCCAATTTATGGCAGATTTGAAGACTAAAACACTTTCCCATTGTTTCTGAAAATCACAGCGAGAAATGGTAATTGAAAAGCTTTGGCATCTTGTGTCTTGCAGATTTAATTTTAGAAATTTGAAGTTTGGAAGCTGTAAAGTTCTCCCGAAGGTCATGGAAAATTTCACTTTGAAGCTCAGCGGAAACGTCACAAGCATCTCTTTAAAGGAATGCAGTTTCAAAACACAGAGATAGATGATTTGTCCGGGATGCACCGAGCTTTAAAGGATTCATGAATCTGGTAGCAGCTTGTTTGAAAAACATTATATGGAGAAAAGAGGCAGGTAGTCATGTGAAAATGAAAGATTGAAAATCATTATTTCAGCACCAGGCATATAGCTATGATGCCTAAGCTGACAGGGATTTACTTCCACGTGATTTTAAGGTTCAGTGATTGCAATGACAATTACACTGCAAAGGGAAAGCCTGTGTCTGTTCTCTACGATGATCCATAGATGATGCATCCAAGTATTTTCAGAAAGCTAAACATGTGCTTTACACATTGAAAATTACTATTTAGAGCCACTAAACAATGTTTGGCAGACAGTGTGATTTTCATTTATTTGCAATATGTTTTCCAGGTCTCAGCATTGTTAACTTTAACAAATGTTGATTTTGTGTAAATATAGCATTTTCATTCAAACGATATAGTCACAATGCAGTCATCTTTAGTCATTTAAGTCATCTTTATTTAGGGCAGATTTAGGATGTATTTTTAGGTTCTCTTATTCATGTGTTTATTTTATTTTTTTTAAGCGTCTCTTTGAAATTAGGAGGATGCAACGAAATAAAATATATATCTAGCTCTAGGTTAGAAAAACTACAAGAGTGCACTCTTGGGTGCTACATTGTTAGCAGAACTCAAAACTCTGACTATGGAAGCAAATAAACTTTAATTTGATTTACTTTTTTAATAAGAGTTTCATAAAGAATAGCCTTAAAGTTATGTGAAGAGGATGCAAAATTAAAATTAAACTATGCATGAAAAAAAGCAAGTTTTAAGTCTTCAGAGTCAAGAAATAGATGCTGTGTGGATTTTGTTCTATCAGGCACATCCAATCAGTCTGAAAGGGGTTACAAAGCAACCATTAAGTAAACGACACAAATCATTTTTAAGGTATTCCAGTTCTTTTTTTGCCTTATTTAGGAAGAGAGTTTAAGATCAATGGCAGAGTTCATAGCTGATCAAAAACATCAGAAGGACCTGTCTCACAAATGACATTCATAAAAAAACACAATTGAAACCCTGAACCACACTTAAAACCAAACATGTTAATTAATTGTTGAAACTGACTTGTTTTATAACAGAAAATCCTAAAGGAGGATGACTGATCTCTAACTAAATTATAAGATTTGTGTTGTTAGGCAACTTCTTTAGTGACCCTCAACACAAATTCATTACAAAGCAGCAGGATGGTCACACCTTAGCCTTTAGCTAGCTTCCTGGCTTTGGAAACTAATCTGGTTCTTTTATAGAACAATCCAGAGTTTGCTTTTATACCAGCCCTGATAAGCAGTCTAACCACTTCCAGGGGTGTCCTATTGCATCTGACACAAACACATAGAATAAAAGGGACAACCTCTTTCCCAGGGCTAAAATTTAGAGAGAGGAGCACCTTGGAAATGCATCTCATGTCTGTAACCCTAATTACATGGGAAAACAGACCATAGCATGAAATGGGCTTCACTATTGTAAACTCTGAGGGTGTTTAATTGAAAGGTATTAAGAAGTGTCCTGGTATCTGGATGGCAGTAATAAGTAGGTACACAGTGCTACCTAATTATGTACACTGAATTGTTAGAGGAGCTAGCGTGATAAACACACTGAAGTAAATGTGGAGCGTTCTCTAATTGAAGAGACATCACAATGTGAATAGATTTAATTTCAGCTTTAAGTTATTTGCAAAAAAAAATAAAAAATCAGTTTTTCTATTGTACAGCTGACTTTGAAGGGGAGAAAGAGCCACTTGTTTAAAACATTTACTTCTTTGTTATCTTCTGTTCTTGTCTTGACTCTGTCTCTCTAACAACCAAGCTTTAATTTTCATGCACTGACACTGAATGCAAGCAAATCAAGTGAGGATAAAAACATGTATTTAAAAAAGCAAGTAATCGCTTGTAGAGCTGAAGAAAAAAAAAAAAACACTCCTTGGAAATAGTGTTGGCTACAATGAGTATTTCTCTCTTAGTAATTGGACGGATACATAGGAGCCTTTAGAGCTTACCTCAGAGAGTTTCTGCTGTGGTTACTAAGCTAATTAGTGGTAAACAAGCAGATGGTAACAACTTCTCTGATTCTCTTAAGTTGTTTCAGGTCATCCTAAAGACGAAGAGCCATAATTCTCAGGCTTTGGGAAGAATTCAGAACAGTATTCCCATCAAAGCAACTCACCACTGGAGATATATTGTTTTTCTCCCATCTAGGAGTTGGAGCTGAACTGAAGGAGCTCCTCCAAAGTTTATTTTTTGACTTTTTTGTGTTTCTAATTTTCAGACAAGTAGCTGAAACAAGAGCATTTTGTCTTTCTTCTGTGTTCAAATGATTATCCTAATCAGTAGTCTGGGTATTACTCCATAAATGGCAGGGGTGAAACAAAGCCAGTTAATATTAGCCAGTGATATAACAAAGACTCAAGGGTGATATTATTATATTTAACTTATAATGAACAATAACAAAACTCTACCTAAATAAACTACAGAGAAAATGGTAAGTGAGGGGAACCCTGAAAACATAATTCCCACTGTTAAACATGGTGGTGGCAGCATCATGCAGCGTAGGGATACTTTTCCTCACAAGAGAAAGGTGGCTGGTTAGAGATGGTGGGAGGTTGGAAGAAGGAAAACATCAAGCAATACAATGTGTTGTGGTTTAAAAAGGGTCATCTCTTCTCAATGATGTAAGCAGTTTAATATTCTACAATGTAGGAATTTAAGGAATAAAACCTCCTGATTTGAATTTAAACTGTGGGATTTGTGTCTCATTTGCTTAAATTATTTAGCTTTAAATGGTAAATATAAAAAAAGATTCCCTACCTTCAGGTGGAGGACATAAAACCACATTAATCGAAATTTAACTCTGCCTGGGAAAACTGTATATAGAATAGAAGTTTAAAAAATGAATGTCTTGTGTAGGAGTGCAAAGGACTGAAAGCACAGCTTTAAGCAATCCCGTCACTTCTACACTGCTGTCAAACTTTATTAGGCGTATTTCTACCTGAAGCTGTAAAAAAAAGTGTCATGTTTGGTGCATCGCAGCTGCTGAACCAAAGCAAATCTCATGTCTGTCTCTGAGAAACTGCCAACTATGATAAAACGGTAAAAGCTGTTGCCATGTTTCACCTGACATGTCTAATCTGCTCTTTTTGTCCATCTGCCTTTTAAATGTTAGCTTTATTCCAGCTGCATGTCCTGCTGTTGTTTAGCGCACGCTAAAAAGGTCCTGCTCCACATTAAGCTCACAAGCAGCAGTGATTTAGGTCCTAACCCCTGCATTTAGTAGAGCTCCGGTATAAAAAGACATATCAGACTAAAAATACCCCCCCCCCCCCCCAATCCTTTGCTGTAAAATTATTTCTGACAAAGATCTGCTGCAGATGCTTTATTGATTGTCCTTTTATCTTAAGCCATGACGGAAATAATAATAAATGGGACGTTTAAACCGACCCGGAATATTCCCGACCATGAAACCCGGTGTTACAGCCTTAAAAGCTGCTGGATTTGAATCCTTCCTCCATTTTTGGTTTTACGTTTGTTTTTTTTATACGCAGGCGGACACTCTTTGTCCTGCCTACTCGTCCGGACAAAGAGAAAAAGGAATTCAATTTGCCATTTGTTTTCTTCCCTGCCCATCAAAAATAAACATTTGTATTTTGGTATGTGGAAATGTCAGGGGGGATTTATGTGGCCCCCGTTTGAGTCGGTGGCCTATTTACTGCTACACTGCACACCCCTCAAAAGGTGGTATAAAAGCATGGCTCTTCATGTAGAAAGCCACAATGCAGGGCTATAAAGTGGTGAGGTGCGTCAGATTTAGACTCCTAAATGGGCCAAGCTTTTGATTTGAATCATATTTCTCTGACACATCTGAAACTAGAACCCCTGAAAAAACATCATAGGTATTTCTTTTTTTATAGAAATGGGACCCAGGACTCTAATTCTCCAATCAGAGCGGAGGAGTTTTAGAAATTTTGGTGTCTTTTTCTTACAAGATGAATAATCAGCATGGGGTTTCCTCTACAGCACTGAGTGCTCTGTTCTGTGTCTGAGGAGGAGCTGAGCTTGAAAAGCAAATTCCTCAAATTAAGAGCCTGATTTGTTCCATCTTGCATTCTCATCTTGACTTGGTGTCTCTAACAAGCAAGCTTTCCAGTTTTGATGAAAAATGGATCACAAAGGAATAGAAAAACATGATTTGGGATAAATATTAAGAAAAATATCTTCCCCCAGAGTGCCACAGAGGATCTGTTGACAGGATGACTATTAGATGGGTGGAAAGAACAAACTGAAACACAGCAAACACTGCTTGTTTCTAACGGTCTTTAAATGACCTTTAAACAATAGATCTGTTTTTTTTCCACAAGGTTCTCCTAATAGATGACTGTGATCTAAGTTCATATCCCCTCTACACTTCGGATGTAACAGAGTCAAACAAACCTGCTCAGCTTTGCATCCTAATTTTTAACAGGACTAAGGCAGCCAACAAAAAAAACATAATTTAGCTTTTTATTGCGTTTTTGGAGAAATAACTTCTTGTCCTTCAGCCAATGTTTTTTAGACTTGTTTTACTGTCTATGTCAAAGTCTCTTTTGTCACCTTGAAATAGTAAGAAAAAAGAAAAGAAAGTAATCCTTACTTATTTAATGCATACGGCATTGATTCTGATATCATGTGAAAAAATGTTGTATTTTTTCTCCAGTCTTTCTGCTTTATATTGTCTATTCTACAACATCAGTGTCTGGATATTTCTAAAGAGATGCAAGCAGCTTTTTTTTCAGACGTCTGATATCGGCCTTCATTTTTAGGGCAGCAGATTGAATTTGTCACAAGCTCAGCAATCCCCCTCTCAGGGAGGATTTCAGGGATTTTCTGTTGCTTCCAGCAACATGAAAGGTTGAAGTAGGCTGACATTCAAAGTCCAATACATCAGCACGGGAAACACGAGAGTGGGAGTGAAGGTTATTAAGAGGAATTCCTCTGTTATGGTTACGGTGGAGAATGTGCACTAATCAAAGACAGAGCTGGCAATGCATGAAAATGATAATTCATGTCCATTTCAACTCCTTACATAACATGCAGCAGTAAAAGTTCAGATTTGTGGGACGAAGCCACACACAAAAAAAAAAAAAAAAAAACGGAAATGAATAAATGACTGACATTTAAAGTGAAGGTAATTATTGGCAACACTCATCCTTCTGTTTGCTTTCCCCCCCACACCCCCAAGTGCCTGAAAGGAAACACAGCACTCTGAGGAAAGTCACTAAAGAGCAACTCAACAATTTTCACACGGAAGGAAAAGAAAGTGCTGTAAGAAATAGACCAGATGACGAGTTTGGCATTTATAAAATAAAAATATAGCATTTTTATTTTATAAGGATAAGCATGCAAAAGTAAAAACTATAAGTTGTTGACGTTAAACCTAAGCCACCCAATCTTCTAGTTATAATTCCTTCATTCTTGTTCCTGGTCATCCTAAAATGGTAAACCAGTTTAAAGACTGGAAAGTAACAGAGAGTTTTCCTGATCCTGCTTATTTAATTCATTATATTTAATGATATGTAACCTGGAAAGGCAGTAATGAAACTCTATGAATGAAAACTGTCAGTTGTACTGTTCACAATGTTTTGGTTTTCAAAGGAAATGTTTTAGTTTGGCGTGTTTTTACAGGCTGCAATGATTATATAACAGTTACCGTCCACAGATATTTGGTTAAACTCTCCTTAGACAGTTACACCTTGATCACACGATTTTTTGTAACCATCAACAGGTTTCAGGCATAATTCAAATATATTTTTTCATATGATTTTGGCAAAATTGGTAGTTTTTTGTTTTTTTTTTCAATTGGTAGATTCCATTGTAATGAGAAATTCGAAGCTACACATTCTTGAAATGAAAAGCTTTTATTTAAATGTTTTTGGCTCTTTGGGAAACGTGATCAAACGTAAAATGATCAAACCCTTTAAATAATGTTATTTTAACAGATACAGTGGGGAGAACAAGTATTTGATACACTGTTGATTTTTCAGGTTTTCCACTTTCAAAGCATGTAGAAGACTGTAATTTTTTTCATAGGTGCTCTTCAACTGTGAGTGATGGAATCTAAAACAAAAATCCAGAAAAATACAATGTATGATTT
>JAUZNJ010035709.1:0-12140 GCA_034780135.1 Jordanella pulchra
TATATATAAATATAAATAAAGTATATATATAAATAAAGTTTCATGTCTGTATCGAACCTTTATATATAATCTGTTTTATTTGTAAACTGTAATGTAATTTTTGCTTTTTGAGACAAAATAAAAAAGCAAGATACTTTGTAATGCTCATTTGTTTAATTACAAATGAGACCTAAAAATAAGTCTCAAAATAAAAAAATATGAAAATGAGATGTTTCACTGCCACATCTTTTGACTTATTATCAAAACTAAACAAACTTTGTGCTATTTTTAGTGTATCTGCCCAAAAAAGACGATAGGAAAAACTTGAAATAAAACAGGTGATTGTAAATTTACACAAACGGTGTTATTGTGATGATATTTTGGAGGTGGAGCAAAAAACACCCAGATTCTCTCCTTGTTCTCGGGATTCTAACAGTGGACATCTAACACTTGTTCTAACTGCCCTTAAAAGCCTCATATGTTTTTGAAATTTCAGCCTCTGATTTAAATGAAATACCAGATATAGTGACATCTTACATCAGCCTCTCTAAGGACGTGTCTGTTTGCAGGCCAAGGCCCTTTGTACTTTTTACAATAAACTACCACTTTCTTTACATCTAGGTTAACAGAGTGAAGACGAGGATTTTCACATAGGAGACATGGCTTTTATTGAGCAGACAAGGAACAAACCAGCAAAGGAGATAAAAGTTGCTAATAAACAATACTTTAGTGTGAAAAGGTTTTAAAACCATCACCAACTAAGACCCTTTCTACATGAAGCTCGGTTTGGGTAAACAGACAAAACTCTTGCTCAGATGGGCATCCTGTCCTAAAAGAGAGGCTGTGAATCTGACATTCAAAACTTGCCCTCAAAGTGGGAAAGCCTGAAGCCAATGCAACAGTAGTTAAAATATTAGGTTATGGCAATTATGTGTTTTTTATTAACTGTGTTATAAAGCTGGGTTTTATTGAAAAATAACAAATGAACTTATAAACAGAACCAAAATAATATAGAACATTACAAAGTAACATAAAGAGCCAGCAAAAAAAATGAAGATCAGCAAGCTTGTTTCCTAACATTCATTGAGAGACAGTGAATGTAGGTGAGTTAATCAGGGAGATTTAGAACAGCTGCGAAAGAAAGCAAAACAGGTTGACAAGGAAAAGGTAAATAATTAACACTAATTGGACTAAACTAGACACAAAGGAAACCATAAACCAAGTGAAAAAATGTTAATCTAAGAGGATAACCTAAAATACACAGAGGATAGAACAATCACACTAAACAAAGGTTTAGTATGAAACTAAACCCAAAGGAGTTGACCATATGGAAGTACCTACTTAACAATAATAAACACAGACAAAGGACGTGACTATGACAACACCAGTTAAAAATAGAAAAAAAAGAACATGATTAAAACATAAATAATAACAAATCGTTTATTAATTATTTTTATTTAACCAAAAAGTTTGTTTCTGATTCAAACTGGTGATAAATTTTGAAAACGAGCACAATCCTAAAAAAACAACATGTAATATGTACATTCTATGTGAAGAAATAATGTAGAGATTAGTTCATACCCTTCATAATAAAAGGTTAGACAATGTTTATAGGTAATACAGCAATAAAACTCTAGATCTAGCTGAGCAACCATGAAATGTCAATATTACTTCCATTTAGAAGAAAGAGATTAACACAATTGAAGGGCTAATTTATGCATCCATTTTTCAGTATGATGTATACATTTTGGGCTTAATTGCATGGGAGTACTTGGTCTCCAACCAGAAACAAAGTTAATAATCAAATGCTTTTAGAAAACTGCATCAACATATTTGTTACATAATCTAAATAAGGTGGTACTTAATGAAATACAGGTTGGAAGGCATGTAAATTACCTCAAGTTGCCCAGTTGAACTAATTTTCTTTCAAAGGTTGTTGGGAAACATTCACCCATATTTCAAATTTGCAAACTCATTTTTCTTCATTCTGTCTAACACACTCCTTACACAAGATGTCTCCCCTAGTAACTCCTTAAAATTACACCAGATGATCCCTAATATGTTACTGTACTAGTAGAGATTAAATTGCAGTTCTACATAATCATCATCCTACAATGGACAACAACCACATTTTCCTGATTTAATTCCACTGACTCACTGTAAAAGTCACAATAATGTTACAACTCTCTCTTTTCGTATGTTATGAATGATCAGGTTCCTTTAAATTTTTTGAGATCTCAACCATCACATTTTCATGATCATTTCTAAAACCCAACAGATGACGGCCAGATGATCCTGAATAGCCAATCTCCTTTACTGCCATATATTTTCTACCTTTATCAAGATTTCAAGGAAAGCTGCCAAATTCTTGTCAGGTTTAGGTGATAATGTATGAAAGACCCCCAGATGATACAACAAACCTTTAAGTAAAGAGAGAGAGTGAAGATTTGTACCAGGGGGTTCTGTCTTAGTGGTTAATCCACTATTGTGAAAAGAAAAGCTGCTTTTTTCCTCAAGTTAGCTCCAATAAGATCAGACCCCACTGCACAGTAGACAATGCTCTGAATATTGATGTATGTTTGTTGTGTTGGTATAATTTTATCAGATATTATTACACAGGGATAATTATCAGCCATAATTACATTGATTGACCTTTTGAGGAACTCATTTTAAATCCGGTCCTCCCAATCACAACAGGGCCATCATAAAAACCAATAACACAGTGCTTAGAGCATCATTTATCAAAAGTCTGGAAGGTTAAATTGCTAGGCCCAGGAGACTCAAACATCACTGTTCTTACAAATCTGTCAGTTATTCAATATATTGATAATGAAACACTGATTGGTCCATTGAACAGGAGCTGAATCAAGACCAGTCAATTAAAGCTCAGCTAAATGGCACTGGTTGTATTTTTAGTGCATTGCCTGTCTAAAGAAAAGACTAAAGAAATGCTTGGTAAGATTAATGGCTGTTTTAGTCTGCAGCAAAGACCCCAACCCAGGCTGTTTATGGTCAAAGAGACACAAACAAAACTAATGTAAAACACAAAATCCATCAGGTTTATTTAGGTGGCTTGAATTGAATCATCTACAGAAATTTTAATCCGACATTGGTTTAATGCTTATCTTTAGTCCAATGGATCTCCACTCATAGTCTGCCGAGTGCAAATAATTGGTCAAACTGTAACAGTGTACATTAACTAATACTTGCAATAATTACAATAAAACAGCCAGATACTGAAGCCTGATATTTTCTTGCCATCTGGAACAAACATGGAAGAAATTTTTATTTCTCCTCTAACAAAAAAAACTGCTGACTTTCAACTGGAATCAAACTTCACAGTCTAGTCTGAGAGCCTCTGTGTTTCCTTGTTCTTATTTAATCAGCTCCTTTTCCACTGGGCTGACTGTTTGCTGGGTTAACAAAATGCCACATCTGATTTCACTGCTGGCATCAAGTGACTGGAAGAAGGGTGCCAAGTCTCACTAGAACAGACTGACGCCAGCATGGTGACTAAAGAAAGGAACCAGTACAAGCCAGCAGCCCAACAGACCAACATTTCATTTGTTTCCCCCATGACTTTTCGTATTATCCTTACACATATAAAAAATGGCTAAATCATTTTAACATTTGTGCAGATTACTTTGGTTAAAATATATATTAAATCTTTAACAATGTTTAAAGCATTAAGTGTATGCATTTATTTTATCTCCATTAAAGTATAAGGAAAATTATTTTTATTTATTTTTACAAAGAAAATCTAATTCATCTGAAAGTCTCACAGAAACAGCTGTCTTAAAATTACACACACACACATATATTTTTATTTACTTCTAAAGGCAGCAATGTGCCTTTTTTTTATTTACGAGGCACAAAAGCAAAAGAGGCTGAATTCATATGACATTTAGAATTTAGTTAGACCATTTGCACCTGGAGCAAACAGACACCAAATGGGATAAAATAACAATGATTCTGAACAGTAGAAAACTACCTAGTGTGATGTTATTGTATTTTTGTTAGATGATAGATCATTTTAGTATTTTTTTGCATTGATTTAAAAAAAACCATATTGCTCTGAAGTCTTTACCAAGACGGCAATCTTTGGGCTTCCAACAGGACATTTTGTTTCCCTCCTCAGCGTCTCTGTTTGTACTGCTCATTCATTCAGCCAGGATTCTCCTCCTTCATCTTGATCCACCAGCTCAGTCTCCTGTTAGCGGAGAATGGTGCAGCTCCTTTAAAGGTCCAAAGAGAGGCTGTAGATGTCAGCTTCGATTTCTCACTGGGTGATAATGAGATGACCTGTTTCACACTTGGGGAATTCATCTGTGTGTGGCAATTACCTATGTAATTGACTGAAGAATCAAACCCAAACCCATCAGGGTCCATCAGACTAACCCTTTTTTTGCAACAGTGCCTCTGCAGTCATCCCCTGCTCACTGGGAGCTTACATCAATCTGTGAAGCTGATCAATTTTTTTGTCCACGGTTGATGACTAATGGCTACAGTTTCTTAAATGAAAGTCCATCAGTCAATGTCCCCATTTACTTTAATCATCTCTTACTGAAACCTGCCGTTTGCCCTGAGGCCAAACCCACAGATGAAAACAATGGCCAAGAGCAATCATATCCAATCTCTTCTTCCCATATTGGCACCGACTGAACTAACTAGTGTATCAGATTGAAAGTGACATGCTAAGTATAAAGAGGTAGAGGCAGCCAAATGGGAAGAGACAATAAATACTTTTGCAGCGTGACACATGTTTATGATGGTGACCTCCATTGCTAAGAGACTTAAGTAGCATTCTATCTCTATAACCTCATATGCTGAGCGCAAATTATCTCTAAAATGCAAAGGTGTGGACATTCCAGAAATACAAATTGTCAGACGGTTGAGAGCAGTTATGACCTAAAATGTTATTCAGCAAAATGATTGAGAAAATAATACAAGATCTATCATTCATTCATTTTTCCAGTGATGCTTCTCCCTCCTGCTCTGGTAGCTAGTCTCTGCTCAGAGTCTTAATATTAGTTATATCTTAGTATCATTTTCAGTGTCAGAAGTTTGCTTAAAACTATGATATTAACAAAAACGGAAGAATCTCAATGTCAGAAAAGCAAGGTAATATAATTAAATTCCTTGTTATTCCTGACCAGCTCTTTATTGGCTTAAACTGAATAATGTCGAGTTAGAAGACAAAAAAGTGAATGTACAATTGAGTAGTTTGATTAAAATTACTTTGGAGAAGTACCTGCTAATTTGTTGAATTTAACTTTACTCCAACTGGTTTTGTTTAGGATCAAACTCAACAAAACAACATTGCATTCATCATTCAAACTTGCACATAAGACATGCAAACATTTTCGTCTATACCTTTAGAAGACATCATCTCAATGATAGAAATCCTCCCTTTAAACCCACCTTAAAACATTTTTTAAAAAACAGTAATTAATGAAGGAAACAAAATTTTTTAAGAGTCTTAAATTTACAAACAGTCAAGAAAAGTGTTTTAATTCTAAACATGTGGGTTCACAACAATTTTGTTTAGTAAAATTTAAAATAAATTCTTGATAGCAATATTTTTTAACAAAATACTTATTTGCCAAAAAATCAATACAAAGAGAGCTACTGTATCTCTCATCGTCCAAAAGTGGGAGAAACATTTTGCAGCAACACTGTTGCTGCAAAAACACAGACACTTAGTGTTTCCTTTCCCTTGTAGCTAGTGATGAAAATTTACAGCTCATCAACATGACAGGTACATCCAGAGAAGAGACCTGTCTTTGTAAATATGCAAAGGCAAAAGTGTTGCTTTGAGGTATTTTGTGTAAAAGCTGGAAAATTCAAAAAATGTCCTCTCAAAGACAACTGCTCTGATGTTTAACGGAAATTTAAAAAGCTATTGAATGCCATAAAACACCAACCCAATTACTCCTCTGTCCAGAGGTAAAAGAATCAGCATCGTACCAAAATAATGTTTTTGTTGTTAACTCAAGCTCCAACCCTCACCTGAGGCAGGTTTTTCTAACATCGTATACAGATCCATTTTTCTTTCTGTTTACAAACTGTGCAATAGAATTAGAATGCTTCTACAGTATGTAATATACAGTATGTTTTGTTTTTCTCCACCTTTCTTGAGCTTTGCAATAAAATCTCATCCAGATATGTTTTGGTGATGCAAATCAGAATGATAATGAAGATGGGTCTAAACCTTACACTAAACTGGTAAATATTAACTATTTACTAAACAAATCCTGTAGCGGTCCACCTTGCTGACTAGTTGATATATAAAAAACATACTCAGGTCTCATTTCGTTACAGTACGGCTTTCAACACAGTTTCTCACTCCGTTCTTCTCAATAGACTATCTTCAATTGGCATTACTCATATCCCTCCATTGGTTCCGTTCCTACCTCTCTGGGTATTCTCAGTTGATCCAAATAAGATCCTTCTACTCACAGATCCCTCCACTCTCACAACCCGTGTGCCTCAGGGCTCTGTCCTGGGGCCCCTACTCTTTATCATCTACCTTCTGCCATTTAGTGACATCTTTCGTAAATGTATCCATTTACAGTATTATGCAGATGACATCCAGTTCTATTTATCTGGTAAGCCTAACTCCAAACTGCCTCCCTCAACCCTCATCTTCTGATTTGCTTAAATTAAAGCCTGGTTTACCTTTAACTTCCTTAAACTAAATTGCAATTAAACAGAGATCATCCTGGTGTCATGATCTGGAGTTTTAGTTGCGTTTGGGCTTTAAGTAACTCTTTGATTTATGTCATTCCTTGTTTTGTTTTTTTTTTTCATTAGTTTCATTTCAATTTCATGTTTCTCCGGTCACATTTCAGCTCTGTTGTATTTCTTGGTTATTCTCTTTTGCTCATCTGTACCCCTCTCCTTTCCCTTACCTCCCTCTGTCCACATCTGTTTCCAATCAGCTGGGTACTCCATTCATTTTTCTGTCCCTCATATACAGTACTAGTTTTAGCTCCTGAGTTCCCTTCCTCTTACTTCTGGATTTGTGTTTCTGTTGATGTCAATCTCACCATGAAAACTGCAAGAAACCACCTCTGCCTTCCGTCTCTGCATTTGGGTCCCCACAAACATCCTCTAACTGTGAAACCTGGTAGAAAACAAATCCATCCTCCTCCGGTCTGCCTCATCGCCATAGGGGGAAACAGAGGTTTCTCCCACTCTGCTCCCAAACTCTGGAATCCACTCCCACCTGGTATTCTGTTTAAATCAAAGCTAAAAAATCATCTGTAAAAACTGCATACATCCACTGACTGTCTTCACTGTTTTTAATATTTTGTAACTGTGATTTGTGAATTGTTCCTTGTTCAGTGTCCTTTGCTGTCTAGGTTTTATTATTATTATTAACTACTGATATAACATGTCCAGAAACACAGTACCCGACAGGGCTTTTGCTCAATCTGCATGAAACAGATCCTCCTCTGAATTCTTACAAAACCTGCTTTCTAATTACTTGATGAATTGAATCCAGATGCAAACTTATAACACATCGAGTATCATCTTCTCTTCTGGGTTTTCTACACAGAAAAACAACCCGTAGTTCATTGAAATGGCAGCATTCTGGCCTACTACCTACGAGTTATATAAAACTCCCTTCTTAATGCTATTCATTCTATTTTTCTAACCTTTATTAGGAGAACGCTATAACATTATTTTTTTTTTTTTTGCTTTCGGTTTTAATAAAATATTATTATTATTATGGTACTGGTATGGTAACTGGTATCAACCTTTAAGAAACTGGCAATCCTAATCAAAATTACCAAAACCTGTAGAATGTATCAGAACTGTTATTATACATCTTAAATGGTAGTTTCCATTGAGATGAGACAGGGTCAATGTGATACTGGAAATATTCATTTTAGCATTTCTGTTACCTATTACATTGTATTATTGGCACATAGTGAAAATGACACTGCCACTAGATATCCTTGTGCACATTCAGAGATACATAGAGACATAAATCAATCAGCATCTGAGTGCCTGTACTGTAATACTGCCCTAATGGATTTGGTGAAAATCCATCATATTGCATAATTGGCACCAACAGCACAGACATGGTTTTAAGTGTAAAGAGAATACAGTTTTGGTTTCATTTTATGGTAAACTTCTTCAAGGCTTTCAGCGATTAACATATCTTTCCCTTTTCCCATAAACTACACAGTAAACATTCAAAATAGGATTCATGTTTTCTCATATTTCTCTGCAGTTCCAGTGTTTTACACTGTGGTATTGTCCAGGGTCACACAGAGGACCTTCCAGCTCTTTAAATCAATGAATATGAGAGGCTGTGATTGTTGCAGCTGAGGCTCATGCTGTGACCCTCTTCCCATTCAATACACACCAGACTGATTATAGGATGGAATAAACAGACACACTGAGAGCTTTGTGCATCTTACAAATTATAATATAAAGAGATTAAAGGCATTTATTTGGCTGTATGGGAACATGAAAATCACAATATGTATTTGATCTTACTGTAAAGCACAGCTTTCTTTGAGAAGGGGACAATTTGCAAGGATGATGCCATTTATCTGCTGAACAGTTAGTGCAAGTATTTTTTAATCACTATTCAAACATTAAAAAATAGCTGCTTTGAATACGCAATGAAAAGATTAATGATAAAAACCTGACAGTAGCTTTTGTGTCTTCAATGTAACTGCTTGGTACTTGTTGCTAGGGTAGAGTAAGCTTTAGGTGGTAGGCCACAAAGAGCTGGAGTGATAAAGTCTTTCTGGCCTCTCCCAGATCCTGTTACATTCTCCGGACACAGAAGATGCTCTGTGTTAAGAAGCACTCCTTGTTGCTGTAAGGTTAGACTGCAACAAAGGTAATGCTTCTTTCTCTTCCCTCACAGTCAGACACAAAGGATACCAGCAGCTTTTTAGGGGAGAGCTCTTGCTGTGACATTTCTGCACAGAATAAAATCTATATCTGAAAAGAAATAAAGAATGCTCCAATTTGGAAACCTTAGCTAAGAGTTTATTCTGAATATGTCTGATTGTTTTCAAGTCTGTCTTTAAAGAAAAGACAGTAAGATGAAGAGTAACAGGCACCAATTTAATGTATAAATATGGGTTTATATAATGGATAACAGCAGAGACTGCACAGAAACTTTTGTGTAACAACACATTTACCATTACACTTCTAATGACGCGTCATGGTGTTGAAAGAAATAGTGGGGAGCCATTACTCCTGCTTAACAAGCACTGTTTTAAACTACAGGTTGGAAACAAAAGAACAGGGTTAATATTCTGCTCAAAGGACACAACGTACTTCCAACTAATGGTTGTGATTATGAATTTGTTACAGAGCATGCTTACTATTTTTAACATAACAGCCTAAACATGGACTTTGTGTGAGGCTACTATTACATAATAACATTAAATCCATACAGTCTCTGATCATATAGATTTTAAAGAATAAAGGAATAAATAATACCCCTCCTTGAACCGCCAACTTAATGTGGTGGAGGGTTTTCAGTGGCTATGTTGTTGGGGGCTTAAATTCCCCTGGTATAGTCTCAAAGGTAAACAGGCTCTGGGTGATGGGTCAGACAAGAGCAGTTCAAAGAGCCCTTATAAAGACAAATAAATCGAGGCAAATGATGTCACCCCGTACGGTGGTAAGTACCAGATCTTACTTACCTCCCCCTGCTGATGATGTCACAATATGACGACGCCACTCAGACAAACTGTATTGCCCCCGTTTTATAAGAATCAAATCTCTTTTGGAGTCTCAACATATGCCATTACTTATATATACCTATATTTGCTATTATTTTATGTTTCTTTGACAACATAAAGTAGAAAACAATCATTGTGAATCTTGAAGACAAGTACTGTGTTCTAAGACAAATTGAGTTTTGCCATTTAATAAGGTGACACTGAAAGCCTCAGTACTTCTTTTAAATGAGATCTGATGGCAGGGGATGACAAACTGAACATCTTAAAAATTAGTTTTGTGGAGATTTTAGACAAAGAAAACAGTTACTCTACTTGTAGAAAATGATCATTTGTTGTTGACATGAAAATAAAAATTGTGTAGCTTAACATGGATACCTGACCGAGCTAAAAGAGGCTAACCTGTTAGCTACTGAGTGCAGCTAGCTACCTAGCTCTGCCCTTTATACCTTGGTCTTGCAGTTACTTAGTTCACCTTAAACGAATTTTTCAGTTTCGTTATCAATTGGGTAAAACTTTTTCTGTCATTAGAAACGCTGTCACTACACTACAGATGCTTCCGACTCGGCACACGAATGTTTTATTGCGTTATTAATGTTTTCTGGGCAACCACAATGTTTTGTCATAGTGGCAACATTCAGCCAATCATAGAGTGCAACGTCACTGGCATGCACTAGAGCCCGAGCAGATCTGGTACCAGCACCGTTACCCCACCCTGAAGGCAGGCTTGGGGTTGGGGTTCATGGGCGAGCGGTTTTTCCTTGCAGGACCCAGCCGGGCTCAGCCCAGCCAGGAGGAACGACATGAGGCCATCCCCCAGTCGATTAGTGATAACTAAACATTTTTCCTGACCATTTTCACATTAACAGCATAAATTGTAATTTTAATTTAATGCAGACTTTCATGTGATACCAATTCAACATCCCATCCCAACTGTTTTCTTAAAATCTTTGTAAATGTATGAAATAAATGATCAACCAATGTAATTGTTTGTCACTTATTTATGAAGCTATCAAATAAATCTCCTCTCTTGTAAACCACGCTTTCTAATCAGCCTTAATGATGACAGAGGGAGGATAAATGCTTATCAGCACCCATACCCACTGCTTTGTCAAACAAAGGACTCCAAATTTGTCCCTGTCTGTTATTTTAACACATGTACGTATATCTGCTCTATGTGTGGCATCTATTTCTGGAAAAACAATCAGTGTGGGAATAATAGTTAGCATTTCCTGCTATGGAGTGCATGTATGCTGTTTGTCTCCATATAGCAAACACACAAATTACACAGAGCAAAACCAGCCAATGCGAAGGGGGGCAGAAGTTCATGGGAGGTCAGGCATGATTGCTAAACACTGCAACAATCCAACATAGTGATGATCAGACAGAAGTTAAGGTTTTGCTCAAAAACACAAATGATGACTTGAACTCTGGAGGAGATCTAGAAGAATTATTAGAAAAGCGGCAAACAAAACAAGCCTTTTCATCTGGAGTTCATTTGAGGTTCATCTGTGGGTAATAATGATGTCCGAGTCTAACAGCTTCAACTCAGATACTGGACCCTTGAGCAGCAAAATATAAGCACTTCTGAAGCTTTCTGTTGACATGTCATAAGTTCAACCTCTCATCTCATCTCGGTTGGGTGAGTGTGATGCCTTTCTGCAATTTGCATAAATGAATGAATGCTGTAAGAGCAGCTCTTAATGGAAAGCAGTGAGGAGCAGACTGAAAACAAAGCAGTTAAAACTTCTATTCTCAGGTGTTTTTTGGGTTAATTTTTCTACTTATTTAGGACAGTTGTTTGGGCTTTGTTTTTCTTTGAGATATATTTCCAGTATTCTTTTATTATTATTGGGCCTTGCCTCTGATAATTATAGTTCTCTCTAGGTGATGCTTTATTAATTTACTCCTTTAGGTACTGGTTTTTATTCATTCTTTTAGTCTATTCAAGGTGGCGTTACAGTTCTGTTACATCTTTACAAAATCATTGTTTAATCAGATTAGTTCTTGTATTTTTTCAGTTGCATTCACTTCTAGATTTCTACTCTCTTTTGTTATGCCATGCCAGTTCTTTGTTTAGGCCAGTTTTCACCACTCTGCCACAAATCATCCTAGTATGTAAGTTTTTGCTCTTCCTTTTAATCAAAGACTTTTTTCAGCCTTTCGTTCTGCTCCTTCCTGTCTTTCTGCATTTTAGGTCTAGCGTTGTATATTTTCTTCATAACGATCGTTTATTTCTTGTGGAAGGAAGGAACATGGTCTGTTGACCTATTTATAGAGCATTTTTTGTGCCCTTTCATTTAATATTTGTGATACACACCACAGTGCTGGTTCTGTTGGACCTCAGTGCAGCTTTTAACACTGTTGACCATGACATCTTACTGAATCGACTAGAGAGTTGGGTCGGACTCTCCGGTCCAGTGCTCCACTGGTTTGAATCTTACA
>JAUZNJ010035710.1:0-12139 GCA_034780135.1 Jordanella pulchra
CTCTTTCTTACAGACCAGGAACTAAAAACATTAAACCGGATGCTCTTTCCCGTATTCACGAGTCCATCGAGGAGGGGAGTATTGGTCAGGATGCTTTCATCCTTCCAGATTCTGCTCGAGTGGCCATCACCATGACTGTGCTGGAGAGGGAGGTCCGTGGAGCCATCGGGAATGGGGAAATCCCTAGGTCCTGCCCCAAAGACAGACTGTTTGTACCCGATGACCTCGTGAGAAAGGTCTTGGATTTCTGTCACTCTTCTCGCCTGCTCTGCCACCCTGGGGTTTCTAAAACAGTAGGCCTGGTCAGATCCCAGTTCTGGTGGCCATCTCTGTTTAAAGATGTGAAAGAGTACAATACATACAATACATAAAATAAGAAACAACCTAACAAAGGCAACAGAAACCAATCCGGAGAAAATCAAAAACTGCTTTCAAAAATACTATAAAACACTATATTCCCAATCACAGACAAGTAGCGACAACCGGATCGATGCCTTTCTGGAAAAGATCAACCCTCCTACTATCACGGATGAACAAAATAAAAAATTAATATACAAAATCGCAAAAGAAGAAATTTAATCCGCAATCAAGAGAACTAAAACGGGAAAATCTCCAGGGACAGATGGATTCACTACAGAATGGTACAAAATTATGCAAGATCAACTAATCCCAACACTAGAGAAAACGTTCAACTGGGTTTTAGAAAATAAAAATATTCCTCCCTCATGGAGAGAGGCAGTGATTTCAGTTATACCGAAGGAAGGAAAGGACAATTTAGATTGTGGAAGTTATCGTCCTGTAAGTCTGTTAAACAATGACAATAAACTTTTCACCTCCATATTATCTAAAAGAATAGAAGTCATATTACCAGCTTTAATACATAAAGGTCAGACTGGTTTTGTGAAGCAAAGACAGACCCAAGACAACATTAGGAAAACATTACACATTATGAAAGAGGTCACTCACCAAAAATTAGCAGCACTGATATTAATTCTGGATGCAGAGAAAGCATTTGATTCGGTGGGGTGGTTGTTTTTATATAAAGTGCTTTCAAAATTTGGGTTTCATACAACGATAAATGACACATTTAGATCGTTTTACGCTAAACCAACGGCTAGAGTTAAAATTAATGGAGAATTGGCCAATTCGTTCACTTTGGAGAGAGGAACGAGACAGGGGTGTTGTGTGTCGCCGCTCCTCTTCGCCTTGTTTATCGAGCCCCTGAGTCAACTGATCAGGCAGAGCCCGGATATAAAAGGGGTCACAATGACATCTGGGGATCAAAAACTATCCTTCTTTGCTGACAATTTATTGATAAGCATGACACAACCCACACAGACAATCCCAAAATTGATGAAGTTACTTGAAGAGTTTAGTTTAATCTCTGGTTACAAAATTAATATAAATAAAACTCAAGTATTAACATTTAACTCAATCCGCCATCTTCAATTAAGACTGTGTACAACTGGAATTGGGAGGCTGAGTCTATTAAATACAGTATTTAGGTGTTTCGCTACCGAGGGATTTCTCAAAACTGTTTGATATAAACTATGGCCCACTAAATTTGAAAATAAAATCTGATTTACATAGGTGGAACGTTATTCCCTTTTTAAGTTTTAGCTCCCAGATAGAATCCATCAAGGTGAATATCCTTTCAGAGTTACTGTACTTATTTCAATGTCTATCAGTCAGAATCCCACCTAAGCAGTTCTCAGAGTGGGATAGATTAATAGTGAGGTATTTGTGTTAGGGTAAAAAGGCTAGAATCAAATTTAGAACTCTGCAACTAAAAAAAGTTAGGGTGAAATGGGTCTTCCCTGTTTATAGAAATATTACTATGCAGCCCAGCTGAGACCTTTAGTCTGCCTGTGTTCACCATCATACACTGCAGCTTTGAAGGAAATAGAAGGCACAATAATAAAAGGAATCCCAATAACAGCCCTGCTTAGTGATTATAAATTAGAAGAAGAACAGCAGATTCCAGAAGACTCCATAACAGGAAGCTTTCCCAAATCCTGGCAGGAATTGGCTAAAATTTGCAGAATAGAAGATACATTTAAACTTATGAGGTTCCTAGGTAGGTGCCTATGATTCGGAATTTGCACCAAATAGAATTCATAACAGATTTAAGTCACGGATCTCAAAAGGCTTAACTACCTATTATTCATTTATCCACAAAGGGATATTTCAGAGTTTTGAAACCTTACAGAAAGATTATGGACTGGAAAAAGATGACTTTTTAGGTACCTGCAGGTGAGACGTTATTTTAATGGAAATTTGAAAGAGGTGTTGAGAAAAAGTGATTCAATCGTTAAGTTTCATGGAGGTTTTTCTATCACTAATTAAGCCCAGGTCAGACAGCAGAATTATCTCTAAGTTATATAATGCCATACGGGTATCTAAACAGGAGAATACAGAATACATAAAGATGAAATGGGAAAAGAAAATGAAGGCAATAATATCACAAGAAGGCTGGGAAGAAATTTGTCAACTGCAGTGGGTCTCGACTGGCTCAAACACATGGAGGGAGTTTTGCTGGAAAAACATTGCACGATTTTTTGTCACACCCATTCAGAGGCGATATCAAAACAACAGGGACGCCTGCTGGAGACTTTGCGGGTCTAAGAGGGGCAACCACTTCCATGTTTTTTGGGAGTGCCAAGTAATAAAACTGTACTGGGAAGAGATTCACAAACATACTGAAAATATATTCAATCTGAAAATTCCATTCAAATGTGAAACATTGTACTTGGATAACTTACAGTTAGACACATGGACCAATAATGACAAAAAACTGCTGGCCATACTGTTGGCAGCCAGTAAGAAAGCCATCACAAGGAAATGGCTAAAAACAGATCCACCAACTATCAACAAATGGATTGAAATTGTTTATGAGATTTATTTTATGGAAAAGATTTCTTTCTCCCTCCAAGTTGAAAAAGAAAAGTTTTATAAGATCTGGACCAAATGGACTGAGTATGTGAAACCAATTAGATCTGACTTCATGTTCTTGAGACCTATGTGCCATACCTTTGTATGTTCTTGTATTTATTTTTTGTTGTTGTTGCTTAAGGTGGTGCAATCCCCATTATTGTTCAATTCTGTTCATTTTTTGTTTTTGTTTAACCGCCTAAAAGTAGATTAGGATCTGGACTTTACAAGGAGCAACTCCTCACGTGAAGATGGTTTATTTCCCTTGCAGGCTGGCCACAACAGAAGAAGAGAGTGAATGTAGTTGTGAGCTGGCTTTTGAAGAAGCTATTCCTGTCCAAACAGGACGAGCATCACAGTCAATTGATCCAGCTGGCTGTGTCTTAAAGAGATGTGGAAGTAGCCTGACCCTGCTGGTTGCGTCTTAAAGGAAAATTTGGTTGGCAGCTTCTGTCTTAAAGGGACAGACGTCAGATGTGTTTCCCACCACGTATGACTATGGTCCATAGTATCTCTAATGCCACGTTTCTGACTATGGAGCTGCTAAATACCAGTGGGCTTCTCAGGGTGTGTCACTGTGCGAGGAAAATCAGTTAGAAAGGTGGACAGGTTGGTTGTGAACAATGGGCAAAAATCTAGAACTTTGCTTTCTGAGTACCTTTACCCAGTTGCCTGGCTGCTCGGACACTTTTGGAGTTCCACTATGCGGACATGTCTCTGGTGTCCTTGGCTCTAGGCTGGAGCCAACATTATCACTAAATGGGTCAGAGAAATAACTGAACATCTGACAGAGAGAGCAGGAAAGAGGAGAGGGAGATTTATGGAGAGTCGTTAAGGAGTTTGGGGAGAGAGAGAGAGAGTCCATAGCAATGCTAAGCTAACGCTAGTCTAGGCTAGCTACCTCTTACTATCAGAAATAAAAATCGTGTGAACACAAGTGCCCAGTAGAAAAGTCCAGCAGTAGAAGCTGTATTTAAAAAATGCTTCTGGACAGTTAGAGTAACTTAGAGATATCCCAGAAAAGAGAACTTAGTTCTCAGCACCTCAGAACATAGGTCAGCAATCAAAACAGGAAGTGAAGTTTCGGTGTTGCTCTCTGGCCAAGGTCAGGGTTCATTGCTAAAGAGGCCCTGTCACTTACATGCCCCTTAAATTCCCTACATTTGTGGAACTGGTGAACCCCTGAGCCCCGTAGGGGATATGACAACAGCAAGCACCCCCTTCAGAAGATTTTTAAACAAGAGTAAGAGGCTTCTCCAGATCTGGTGCAAGACAGACTGGAACAGAAGATCCTTCCTACCTACAGCTATCAACACCTACAACTACTGGTTAAGAAAAAACAAAGCATGAGTTACTACAACAATTAATTTCCCTTTGGGATAAATAAAGTATTTTTGAAGTGAATTGAATGAGCATTGGGGCATAGCTTATCTATGCCAAACAGTTTGTTTGTCTGCTATGCTGGACCCTGTTGTGTCAACCATTAGGGGGTGGATGAGTATAGGATGGGCAGTGGAAAGGAGAATAAAAGAGTTAGGATGGAGAAAAGGAATACTTGATGTTACTGTACTGCTGAGCGAGTTATGAATTAACAGTTAAGAGCTCTTTGTATACTTGAGCTTCTATGTCGTCCTTGCTACCAAACATAATAGACCCTTCTCAGGGCTGGCTCTTTCAAAGCACTGTCATGCATCTACATAGAAAAAAAAATATACTAAACAGGGCCAGCAACCAGCAGCAAGGGTGTCATTCTATCAGGGGCCTTAGTTATTATTGGGTGGCAATTAATGGGGTTCTTTTTGAGGTTTCCCCAAGAGGTTTGAAGGACTAAACCACCGGTGTCCCGTGATTATATAGATCTACCAGTATCTTTATGAGTCACATATGGCATGATTTATATTATTACTTGACCTACATATGCAAAAGAATTATCATTCAGTGCTTAAAGCTATGTGTCTGGCAGATATCGAAGATTAATAGAACTGTTGTTACAGCCCTATTGTTAGTTGTCAAGCTGGTTTTTAGTTTGATGTCGAGTCTGCAGTGACATTCTGTGAAGTTATTTTTTCATGATGCCTGTTGCATTTACACTTTTCTGTGTTTGTCATTCCACCATCTTCTTATTCATGCTTTCTCAACAGCGGTTCCTGGCTCTTTTAATCAAACTCATCCATTCCCTCAGCAATAAATCCTCAGTGTTCAAGTTCTCCGTTGTAAGTCATCAATTTTGGGTTCTGCATTCTGTGCATTTGCAAGCGTTTTGTTCCGTAACTTCTGGTCTGTAGGTTCTTGACTTGAGTTTCTGTTTCTTAAGAGGATCTACCCTGTCTCATGCTTACATTCGAGATTTTGAATCCACAAATCATGACATGACAATTACACTCTGTTGAACTTTTAGACTTTATAACAAGTTATTTTTGCTTCACAAGTTAATTTTTACACCACTACTGAGTAACAAAACAGGACATAAAAAGAAGTCTCTTCCTTACACTTTTCTCATCAGTTCCAGTTATTACCATTCAGGACCTTCCCATCAGAGCTCAAACTGGATATTCCTGTTTAGTGTACAGAGCAATTGTTGATGTCTCTTTGTTTTCAGAACCACAGATACCTCAGATACCAAAGATATCTCTGCACAACAGGTACTATATAAAGATTGTGGAACTAACTTGAGATTTACAGCCGGCTGGCTTTCATTATCAGCCTTTGAACAGGAGTACAAGCAGCCGCTGACAAGCTACATAAAGGTAAATAATCAAATATATTCAAATAATTTTAGGGTTTTTGAATAGTATTACTTTATTGCTAGTTCATTTGTATACACAGCAAATTTAAGTTCATTTTGATTATCCTGGGGAACAACATCTGTTTCCCCATGACAAAAACATCAGGGAAATAAAACTTAAATTTTAACAAGATAATTCATGACTCATTTTTTGTAGTTGCTAACTCATGAATGTCTTCCCTTTATGATATCTGACACTTCTGATATATCTGACCCCCATTCAATGTGATAAGGATATGGGGTGACAGATAAGACCTCACACTGCTGTCAGTGATATTTTTTATGTCCCCGATTTTAGATTTGAAAACATTTTACTCAGTTGTGAGAATAATTTCTGATCTTTAATAAGACATGTATTTCTCATAAGATAATCAAAATTGATCTTTTTTTTAATATCTTTTTTTAAATAAGAGGAGGAGTGAAAATGTTTTTTTGGGAGGTAGAGAAGTCTTGGTAGTGCTGTGGTTTGTCAGTCAATCTACAAAAACTGTAAAAGTCTTTTGAACTTTGTTATAATTAAAGGGAAACCAGTGCTGTTTGATCAGTGTTACAGGTACCAACAAAAAAAAAGCTTAGCACAGGTCCTGAACACCATAATCCATTTGGCACCACTCCTTCCACTTGAAAAAATACACTTAGGGTGATCTTCAGTGACTGCCACCCCAGACTCGTCCGATGGATTGCCTTAAACAGAGATGTAAGAAGTAATGCATGAGAACGCATTCCCTCTTGAAACCTGAGGGAGAATTTAACAAAATTCCTTTTACTGTCCTTAACCGTAAAAACGACAACAGCAGGATAAAAGCAAATAGCATTACAGTGTGTGCAGAATTATTAGGCAAATTAGTATTTTGATCACATCATCCTTTCATACGTGTCCTACTTTAGGCTATATATGTCTGCAAGTCAACTACCGGTTAGGTAAATCAGGACATGTGCATCTCGGTAATGAGGAGTGTGGTTGAATGACGTCAACACCCAACAGTGTGCTTAATTATTAGGCAACTTCATTTCTTTTGGCAAAATGTGTCAGAAAAGAGATTTGACAGACTCTGAAAAAACAAAAATTGTGAGATGATTTGCAGAGGGATGCAACAGTCTCAACATTACCAAAGCTTTGAAGCGTGAACACCTAACAGTCAAGCATTTCATGGCAAATAGCCAACAGAAGAAGAAGAAGCGTGTTAAAAAAAGAGGCACAAAATAACTGCCTATGATTGGAGACAATCTAGCATGAAGCTGCCAAGATTCCATTTGCCACCAGTTTTTCCATCTTTCAAAGCTGCATTATTACTGGAGTATCAAAAAGCAAAAGGATTTGCAATACTCAGGCCCATGACTGAGGCAAGGAAGGTGGAAAAGGGACCTCCTTTGAAAAAGAAACATAGGATAAAACAACAAGAGTGGGCCAAGAAATATTGCAAGACTGATTTTTCTAAGGTTTTATGGACTGATGACATTAGAGAGTGACTCTTGATGGACCAGATGGATGGGCCAGAGGCTGGATCAGTAAAGGTCAGAGAGCCCCAATCCAACTCAGATGCCAGCAAGGTGGAGGTGGGGTATTGGTATGGCCTTGTATCATCAAAGATGAACTTCTCTGACCTTTTTAGGTTGTGTGATGGAGTAAAGCTCAAATCCGAGATCTACTGCCAGTTTCTGGAAGACACCTTCTTCAAGCAGTGGTACAGGAAGAACTCCGTATTGTTCAAGAAAATATTATTTTCATTCAGGACAATGCTCCATCACATGCATCCAAATACTTGACAGTGTGGCTGGTCAGTAAAGGTCTACTCTAAAAGAAGAAAAAATAACGACATGGCCCCGTTGTTCACCAGATCTGAATCCCCTAGAGAACCTGTGGTCCCTCATACAATGTGAGATCTACAGGGAGGGGAAGCAGTCCACCTCTGTCAAAATATTATATTTGTTTTTTATTAAGTTGCCTAATAATTCTGCACTGTAATAGTTACCTGCACAAACAGATATCCTCCTAAGATAGCCAGATCTGAGAAAACCCACTCCAACTTCCAAAAATATTTAGTTTTGATATTTATGAGTCTTTTGAGTTTATTGAGAACATAGCTATTATTTAATAATGAAAACAATCCTCCCAAATACAACTTGTCTATCAATTCTGCACAAACTGCATGAAGGTACACAGAGTGGTAAAATATTTTGACGAAGAAAATGTAGGAAACTTTGAACTGATGCTAGAATACTTTTTATTTTTATTTTGAGGGACTGGGTCATGGGACAGCAGTCTCAGCAGTACTGACACTTCCATCACCCAAGGCTCCTCCTCCTTCTTCTTCATTTGGGGGTAGTCTGAGGCGTTTAAGGCCAATCAAGAGATATACTCTCTAATATGTCCAGGGCCTCCTTTCAATGAAATGTGCCTGGAATACCTCATCCCACTTTGAGTAGGGCACTGTTAGCGCTTGCCAAAGTGATCTAATTTGTATATGAATTTCCTAAAAACTTAAAAGCCTGAATGTACTCCTTATGGATGTGAATTCATTTGCCAGATTAAAATAGTCATTTTACTACTCTCCTTGGCTTCACCTTGAATTGTTCCATGTATCAGCTTGTTTTTTTTTTTATTGTTTTATGTTTATCTTTAGACAGGTACCTGTTTAAGGCGTCCCCTGTTTCTCACCCATCACAGGGAATAGACACCTGCCCTCTACAACCCTAAAAAATAAGCAGGTATGGATGGATGGATGGATGGATGGATGGATGGATGGATGGATGGATGGATGATGGATGGATGGATAGATGGATGGATGATGGATCCTTATGCATATGTCAACCTGCCAAAGTACGAACCAGATAGAGGTTCACCTTTAGCAAATAAAATATTTGAGTTTATTGGCTCATAAATAATCTTAAAATGAATAAAAACTTATCACAATCAGTAAACTCAACAGATCTATTTATTAAAACCATGAGCATATTCTCACACAGAAATTTGGTCTGAGAATCTTTGTCATGAAGACTATTTGCCTAACTGCAAAGCTGAATAGGCAGAATGTGTATTGAAAAGAAAACTCTTTTGAAAATAAGGATAAAGAAGTTAATTTTATTACAGTTTATCTCCCCCCCACTTTATCCATTTTACAGCTTATAAAATGTGTTGCAAATTATGAGAAAAATAATTTACTTCTCTTTCTCAAAAGATAATCATGGAAACTATAGAACTCATCTTGGAGGCATGCTCATCCATTTACCGAAAGACTGAGAACGTGAAGGCCTACAAAGACCGCTGTGATCGAGTTGCCCAAAGAGTTAAAACCCTCGAGAGACTTGTTAAGGCAATCAAAGAAAAGGAACCTGGTCAGATCACTCCTATGGTTTCCCAATGTTTGCTGGAAATCCTAATGACTCTTAAATCCGCAGAGGAACATCTTACAAAATTCACCAGGTTAAATGGTTTTAAAGGAGCTGTAAAGTCTAAAGACAATGAGGAAAAGTTCCATAAGATAAATGAAAAACTAACTGATAACCTCCAGGTTCTATCAGGGGCACTGCAGATGGATCAGAAAGATATGCTCCTGCAAATGTTAAATTCTTTGTCTAGAAGAAGTTTTGATGAAGATAGTGACAGTATTCCGAATTGTATTAGCCCTACATCTCGATTACCATCCCAGGAATCAGCACCCTATCCTACAGGACCAAAGTTTCCTCCTTTTCCACAGCCCAACCCTACTCTGTCAATGCCCAACCCAGTACAACAGTTGAGCACCACCAACCCTCTTCCTCAAACACAAACAGAGCAGTTTAGACTTTCAACCCCTCTATCTCCTCAAACTCAACAGTTCACAGCCAATGCCCCTCTACCTCCGCAACCACAGCAGTTCACAGCCAATGCCCCTCTACCTCCGCAACCACAGCAGTTCACAGTCAATGCCCCTCTACCTCCGCAACCACAGCAGTTCACAGCCAATGCCCCTCTACCTCCGCAACCACAACAGTTCTCAGCCAGTGCCCCTCTATCCCCACAACCACAGCAGTTCACAGCCAATGCCCCTCTACCCCCACAACCACAGCAGTTCAGACCCAATGCTCCTTTACTTCCCCAACAACAACAGTTCATACCCAGTGCCCCTCTGCCTCCCCGACAACAGCAGTTCAGATCCAATGCCCCTCTACCTCCTCAACCCCAGCAGTTCAGATACAATGCCCCTCTACCTGCCCAACCACAGCAGTTCAGACCCAATGCCCCTCTGCCTCCTCAACCACAGCAGTTCAGATCCAATGCCCCTCTGCCTCCCCAACTACAGCAGTTCAGATCCAATGCCCCTCTGCCTCCCCAACCACAGCAGTTCAGATCCAATGCCCCTCTACCTCCCCAACCACAGCAGTTCAGATCCAATGCCCCTCTGCCTCCCCAACCACAGCAGTTCAGATCCAATGCCCCTCTACCTCCTCAACCACAGCAGTTCAGCTCCAATGCCCCTCTATCTCCGTAACAACAGCAGTTCAGACACAATGCCCCTCTATCTCCGTAACAACAGCAGTTGAGACACAGTGCCCCTCTATCTCCGTAACAACAGCAGTTCAGACACAATGCCCCTATACCTCCATAACCACAGCAGGTCAGTCCCACAGCCCCTCTTCCCCCACAGACACCACAGTTTAAATTTTACCGAACTACATTTTATGCCAACAGCCTCTCAGCATTCCTATACCTAGTAGTTTATCTGTAAAATACCATATCTGAACCCAACAGTATCTTTGCCTCCCCAATCCCCAAACTTCTCACCCCCAATATCAAGGGTACTCCCTACCATTTATTTGTCCAACCCTTCAACTGCTTTGCCAGTCAGCTGCATCATATCTCCCATGTAAGGTTCTATCTCTACTCTCTCACTGCTTCTTGCCTTCCTTTTTTTTCCAATGTCTTATCTAACAGTGCTGCATTTCACACTGAGTAAATTGCCTGTGAAACATTATATTGCCATTAACCCTTCATTCCACTAAAAGAACAAAAAATGTTTGAAATAGTAGACGGACATGACTTTCATGTCAGTCACCTAATACACTGGGATGTACAACCACTCATTCACATTCCTAATCAGTGTCAGCTTATAACTTAAGTTTAAGTGTCTTCAGTATGTGGCAAGATGAAGCTACAGAGAATCTCTTGATAGAACATCATCAGAAATCTTTATTGTTGGACTAACTAATGATTTTATCTTAAAATGTCAATAAGTAATACTTTTAGTGGAAAATCAACCAAAATCATTCTAGTTTCTTTGCCCAAGATGTAAACTAACATCCCCCGTAAATAATTTGTCCTCTTCATCAAAACATCTTACCTAAGTTTATCTCTTTTCAAACCTAGAGATATGATATGGAACTGCTTTGATGCAGCGCATAGCCTGCGTGTCTCTGTTCCTGAGCCAGTCTAATAATGGTGCCAGGGTTGCCACAACAGAGCACTGCACGTGGGATTTTATGTTGGAAAAAGAGCCTGCAAACACAGAAGCCAACAAGAGAAGCGGGACAGAAAAAATCTCAGCCATAACTTGGAGACCTCAGAACCCTTCAAAAGTATTACTACAATTCTGGTAGAATGATTTTGTTTTGTAATATGTTTTGACTTGGTAATGTAAACAACACTTCAAAGGATGGACTTGGATGGGGTGGGTGGTGGGGATGTGTGTTAAAAAAAAACAAACAAACAAAAAAAAACTCCAAACAAACAGCGTATTACTCATATTACAAAGACAGTTTTCTTAGTTGCTTATCTTGTTGTATATATCTGGTTGTTTTCTTTGTGTGCTTTGTTGTCTGGATATACATTATAATGTAATTTTGATCAAATAACATTCTTAGTATTTTTTAAAAATACACACATTTCTGAGGTAAAAAAACCCCCACGTATTTTATGATGAATATCTTCATGCAAAGAATTGTGCGATGTTAACTTTAGTTCACATTTACATTGTAATCACAGGTCTCGGGTTTCTGGCCATTAATTGTATCTGTCCTACATAAATGCAACTGAAACTGGCTGACTGGCTTTTAATTTTACCTCCTTACCAGGATGTTTATTAAATGTATAGTTTTTATGGTTATGATTTTAGTATTTAACAAGTTATGTTTTTAAATGTATACTAATAAATTTTTAGTGTCTCTGTGTCACATTTTTTCATTATTTTTTTTTTGTTGAATTATCAAAAAGGTTAGTTGGTAAAATGAAGTAAGGTAAGTTAGGTAAAACAGTATTTGGTTACAAAAGTAACCGTGATCCTCTAGCAGTTTCAAGTTATTATTATTTTGATAAATCTGGTGGTTATTTTGTGTCTAATCCATTCTATAGTTAGAATAAAATTGAGGGATCATCATCATCATCATCATCATCATCATCATCATCATCATCATCATCATCATCATCATCATCATCATCATCATCAT
>JAUZNJ010035711.1:0-12139 GCA_034780135.1 Jordanella pulchra
TAGGGTTGCATGGTGGGGCAATGGGTAGCATTGTTGCCTCCAGATCTCCGGTTCTGGATTTGATTCCTGGCTCATAGCCTTTCTGCATGGAGTTTGCATATTCTCCCTATGCATGCATTGGTTCTCTCCAGGTACTCCATCTTCCTCCCAAAGTCATAAAAGATGACTGTTAGGTTAATTGGCATCTCTAAACACTCCTTAGGTGTTACATTTACTTTACTTCTGGAAGTAGGGCTCTGTTTGTAGATAATTTGGATGTAACCAGTAAATCTGAGCAGAAATTTTAATTGAAAATATAAAATCTGTAAACAAATACAGTTTTAAAAACTAAAATATTAAACATGAACATCCATCCATCTTCTCCCGCTTCATCCATCAGAGGCGCGGTTGGGCCAGTGCCTATCTCTAGCAGATTAGGGGGTTAAGGCGGGGTACACCCAGGACAGGACGCCAGTCTGTCGCTGGGCAACACATAGACACACAAAGACATAGTACAACCGTGCACAAACACACTCACACCAAGGGACAATTGGGGGATGTCAATTTACCTAACATGCATGTTTTTTGTACTGTGGGAGGAAGCTGGAGTACCCAGTGAGAACCCACGCATGTACTGGGAGAACATGCAAACTCCATACAGAAAGACCCCAGGCTGGGATTAAACCCAGAACCTTCTTGCTGCAAGGCAACAGCGCTAACCACTGCTGCACCGTACAGCCCTAGACATTAACATTAAAGAATAATTTGAAAATAAATAAGATCTAAAAAACAGAAAAGTTATTCTCACTTTAATTAATTAAGAATTTTTTGTAAGTTTCCTTGTTGGATTGTTCATTTTGCAAATTTGAATTCTCAAAACTTCTTAGCAACAATAATAATAAAAAAAATCGCTCCATATTTCGGTGGCTTTCAAAGGTTTCCAGATAAAATGGCTGACCCGTAATGACCTAATATGTAGATATTTACTTCTGGTAACATTTATTTCACTGTTTCAAGTTTTTTTTTGTTGCTCCATTTCCTAGCAGACATAAATGTTTTTTTTTATTTAGCATAACAAGACCGTGTGCGTGCTAGGGCACATACAGGCAAGAAGTAAACATGGCAGAAATTACAACAAGCAAATCAGCATTTCCAAAATGCAGGTGTAAAAAGAAAAAAAACAGAAAAACACAACAAATGTTGCACACCAAGAAAGATAAGACACAAGTAGATCCCAGAACATCAGAGTTTATTGATTATGAGTGAAAGCTGCAGAAGCTGCCAAGTTAATGGATGCATGAGTAAGAATTTGCAGCAGATGGCTACGTACAACAATGATAGTGTCCACTGATTGCGCCTGGTGCAAAAACCTCTTTCAGACTCTAAAAGGACAAAGTAAACACTGTCAGGGCCAATTCTTTGAGCAAACATATATATTTTTTTGAAGATGAATATATTCAGTGTGATGGTGTGTTTTTTTAGACATATTGTGTGTCTGGGCCTCATTAAGGTTTGTCCTTTTGTTAAATTCCAAATAGATCAAGTTCATTCAGATTAGATGATTAGACTGGTTCATTATAATACATAATACATAAAACCTTAGCATTTTAGCTCTAGCTAAGGTTTAGCTAGAGCTGATGGGAGGTGATCCTCCAACCCAGTCTTTGGTCTTTTATGGCTCTTGGTTACATGTTTCAGAATCACACGTCGTCTCATCCAGTCTCACCAGCCTGCCTCTCCCTTTTACAGTTAGAATGGTGCGTTCAGGGTGATTTGCAGTTTTCCTGCACTCATAAATTGTTAAATGCGGGCTAAGTTTGGTCTCATCTCACCTGTATCAAAGATGGCCTAGTTATTTTTGGAGTGCATAATAGCTACCCTAATCAGATTTCTTTATTTCTGCAGCTTCTTTGTCGTTGCCATAGTACCCATTAATCATAAGTTAATACAAATTAATTGGCCATCTTTTCATCTTAACTTGGCACCATTGTTTCGATGGGTGCAGAGCTTTTACATTTTCTAATATGATACCTGTATCATAAAAACACTTTGAGGTTAATGGTTGTACTGGAAGAAGTCGGAGCAGTTTTAGCGAGGTACTGTAGTTAGCATTAACTTCTCATTTGATTGACTGCTACATGTCTGAGCTCCATTAAAAGATGTGGATTTTACAGAGGACAAAACTCTTCCAGAAACTAAGGTTTACAGGAAAGCAGCAGCCAAAACCTTGACCATCATAGCCCTCTGGTGTGCTCTGAAATTAGCCAACTGAAAATTCTTAAAGGTGGGAAAACCCTCTGAGCATAATATCTGGTTTTAAAAGAAAGTTTCACATCTCATTGTGGAGGGAAGCAGGAGGCTAGAAGCTCCCAAAGGAGGGGAAAAAATCCTGAGGAAGGTGGTCAGTGCCTCAGTTGTGTCAAAGCCAGTTCCCAACCAGCTGTGCCTAACAATGAATGAAAACCAAGGCCGGGTGAACCTCCCTCTGGTACCATACGCCTCTGATTTCTCCAACACTTTTACCCAGAATACCAAAACTCCCATTCCTCTAATCATTAAAGGTTTTTGGATTTAAAAGAAGGTCTGGTACCTCAGCAGTGAAAAATAAAAGTCTGACTGGGCAGAGAAACTAGCCACAATCAGTGGTTTCTGTTTGCAGGGGGAAAAAGGGTTAATATGGGGAAGATTTTACATCTTAGTGATGATTTTGTAGAGGTCCTTTTAGGAAAACATGGAGCTGATAAAGGAAGCAGCAAATAAAAGGATATAGGTATAAAATCGAGGAGTGGGGGGGCAGAACGGAAAAGTGCGTCGTTTTTTTTTTTTATGGAAACTGACTTCCTAACTGAAAGCGTGCAATCACCACATTAAAGAGCTTCCATTCCTTGGTGGAACACGGGTATGCGTTTCAGATGCCAGGCCAGTGTTTTCCATTAGATTTCTCTGTTTTTTCAGTTGATCTGGTAAATTAACTTACAACAGGCCAAACACAAGATGCAGCCTGGAAAGGAGCGGAGCAGCAAATTGCATTTATCAAAAACACTCACTGTGACTGTTTACTTTATGTGATCTAATAAAAAATGCTCAAGCTGAGCAGGGCTTTTTTTGGAGATGGGGGGATGCTTAAGAGCAAAGAGCTTCAAATACAGCCACCCTGACCACATGAAGAAGAGCCACATTTAAACTAAATCACCTTCATTTGTTTATCGCTTCAAGCTTATTGATGTGGGCAGTTTTTCCCAAGCTAGCAGGGCTGATGGGAATGTGATGGCTCATGCTTCTGGATGCATTCTTCAGCCATAACAAAGCTAATAAATGATTTAGGTCATATCCTCACAGACCTTTTTATCACAGCAAAATGTACACACATACAGCTATTAATTCGATTAAAGGAAAACGTTGAAGTCATGCTGACAGAATGTGTTTTATCTCCCACCGCAGGTTTTACACGGAAGCGCGATGAGATGTGTAAAAAAAAAAAAAAAAAAAAAAAAAAAATGTTTTTTTCCTACACCCACCACCTGGTAACCCAGTAAAGATCATATTTTCTATACAAAAACCTCTGCATTTTTACCTCTCTCTGTAGTTCTGAGGGGAAAAAAAGCAGAAAGACAGCCCCTACTTTGGACTCGGTTGAGGGGAATTTCCTTGATTTATCTCTAGCTGTGTCAAGAATATATACAGTAAACCACCCAAAGCTTTTTTAGACTTTTCGGTGGTGTGTTTTTGTCTGAAAGCAGACATGACATTTAACCAATGACAGGAAACATGATCAAACAGGTTTTTTGTGTTTATGAAAGGAAAAAAAATAGTTTTTTATATTCCAGTTAAGCCTGGATAAGAACAAGGATGACCAGTCCAGTCCGACTTTCTTTTATCATGACCTTGATGGAGTTATGTGTGATTAACTTAGCAGAGTCTTTGGCCATAGATTAAAATAAAAAATAGCCTTCACCTATTCTTTCTTATTTTAAACATTTTCAGTTTGTGTTCAGCTTGTAGCTTAAAAAAGTTTATTGATCAAGATTCTAAAGGGTCACGGTCCAGAAGGTTTTATGGATGTCTTGAAATCATAGAGTGCTTAGAAAAATCGGTAAAGTATCCAAAAAGTAAAATAATGCAGCCAGGTTAATAAAGGGGGGGCTTATTGGATTGGAGACCACCCAGTCTGGAGCAGCAGCACCGTTAACCATTTTGAAGCTGCTGGTAATGAAACTCCAAACTCATGTCATTTATTCATTTCTTGCTTTTTTCCCCCCTTATCTTTTGAATCCTAGGTCAAAGGAGAGAATCCATCTCAAAGCAGTGATCCTTGAGTAAGTTTCAATGCCTTGTTCAGCCCCCCCCCCCAGCAAGAAGCCTGCCAGTGCTGGCCATGTAAGATTGTGCTGATGACCTTAAGGTGCACTGAACTCACTGCAGCATGCTTTCCTAATATGCACATCTGTGTCTTTATGTTTGTATTTCTCTTAGTTTTGTCTTCTTTTGTGTCATTTGCATATTTTGGACCATTACAAAAAAAAAAAACACAACCATATATCTTACTGACAAGACAGTATGTCGCCCACAAAGTCCTCTGTGGAATAACCATCACCAGGGAGCTGAGAGTTGCTCTCTGCCCTCCCTCAGCGGAACATTGGCTTTTCACTGCGAGGAGACATGAGGAAAACGACGTGTGCACTGAAGATACGCCAGTGTGGGAAAAGGAAAATCTATTCAATGACTTACAAGTGCCAAACCACAAACTCCTGTTGGAAATCTGTCCACTCGGTAAACAGCATGAGGAGCTTCTTGTCTTTTGTTTTTAGCACGTTGCCTTTCTGGCGGGATCGGTAGAGCTGGTTTTAAACTGTGAGAGCACCCGGCATGACAATATTACTTGGACTGAGCAGAAACTGCGTTTATGATAAACAGACTTTGTTTTCCATTGCAAGAGGTTGATTTCTTGGCAGCAGAGCTGGACAGACACCATCCTGTGCTGAACTCAAAGGGAGATTTGCTAATATTATTTTGACTTTTAGAGAGTAGAAGCACACCGTCCGATGTTCAGCAGGGCCAGCACCAGCTAGTTTCGCATGACCTCCCCTGTCACAGACTATATTCCCAGCTTTCATCTCCCGGTGGATTTTCCTCATAAAATGCAGATAGCACAGACCTTTCAAGGTTGGTTAGAAGATGTAGGCTATGTCATTCTCACTGAGCTGTGCAGCAAAAATACACACAGAAGTATTTTTCCGGTCATTAAGACACTCCTTGTGGAATAAGAAGCACTTGGTGCAAATTGATTAGTTTTGCAGTTATGGACAGACAGGTGCTATTATTGGCGGCATGCAAGCCCCAAAATATGTGAAAGCAAGTTATTTTAAAAACTATAAACCCGTCTTATTTTAACTCTTCATTGTACACACAGCTTTGGATAAAATGACTTTACAGAACCATGTTTAACCCAGTTAAATCCTAAATCTTTTAGCTGCTTGTCTCCAAAGCTGCATCTAGACAGAAATACACTTTTTCTGTTCTTGTCCATAAATGAGCTCTAGTTCTGTTGGATATCATGACAAGTGCCTGTGAACATCAGGTTTTAGGCCATTCTTATAAAAGATTCTGCTAATCTTGCACTTTATTTAGCTTAATCTGTATTTCTGTAGATTCTGATAGGAATGGTGATGAACTATCAGAGGAGAGGAGGTCCGGCTTCGCAAAATAAAAACGGCCTAATTTCCTTCATCCTTTTCATTTAACCAAGGGATTTAAAGCCACATCCTGCAACTTTTAAAAAATATGAGACCTGCCCTTTATACTGGTATCCAACAGCTAAACTAGCTCACCAGAATGCATGGAGTCTGATAAGGCTCAATACTCTCTGGACCACCAGGAGGTGGGAGTTACCCATAATGCAACAGGGCTTTTCTGTGACTATAGTAGTCAGACTGCATCTGAAACTAAGTGAAAATTAAAGATACTCTTGTTATATGCCCCAAATGAACTGGATGCATTTTTTCAAAATTTAAATGAGTTTTGCATCACATCTGTAGTTATCTGATCGGTTCTAACCTGTTTCCACTGACTCTGAGCTATCCCACAATCCTTTGCATGACTTGATGTATAGGCACAGACCACCATGTTTTGGGCTTTATAATGGAGATCTTCAGCTGTTTGCTCATTTGTGTAACTTGTGGTTTTTTTTTGTAGTTCTTTTTCCATCCAAGTTTGTTTTATAGTGACATCAGAACAGCAGTCTGCAGTTCCTTTCCTGTGCAGGATAGAATAGCGTTCTTATAGTTGACCCCATAAAAAGTGAAGGTAAGTGAGCTAGGGAAAAGGATTTGATGCATTCGGATCTGGACCTACGGTTTGAACAAATCTCTGCAGGGTTTTTACTCAGTGAAGCTCAATTACACACCTTTATGTACATTATCATGTTCTCTATCTTCAAATAAAGACAAGAGGGTTTATGTTTGGTTCCATCTGATCAGAGCACCTTCTTCTACCTTTGCTCCATCACCTACAACAGCTTGCGGCAAACTGCAAAGGCCCGATCTGGACAGATCTGACATACTTTGCAGCTTTTCCATTTTTGACAAGCCTGCTCCAATGCATGTAAAGTGTTTCTAATATTTACTATACATTTCTTGAATATAAGCATATGAAAAAAAAATGTTCTCACAGTGAGCTGCTAAGTGTCACTCTCGTTCCAACATTTAAACCTTTTACCCTGGTCTGAGCCACCCAGATCTCCAATAAGTCAGCCCTTTAACAGATCAGACAGCCAGCTACCCAGAGAGCGAGCCAACCAGTCCAACAGTGGCAAACAAGTGTGAGGAGGTTTATGAATCCAACGTCGTCCCCTCCGGCTGATGGCTGGCAGCTGAGGACATGAGTCACACACACCAGAGTGGCAGTGGCAGAGAGCGAGACAGGCAAAGATGCATGGAAGAAAGGGAAATTCCCATTAAGGGATGGCCAAGTAACAAGGCTCAGCCAAGCACGCCGGCAGAATGTGCACTTCATTAGTGGGAAAGTGCTGGAGAGAACCAAGCCTGGCCAAGTTCTTTGAGACCGGGGAAAAGCTCATAAAAGTGCAAGCCAAGAAGCCATACTAATACACTTGAACCAGGAGATGGAGCAAGGCAGCAAGACAGCAGAGGTCTCATCAAAATGAGCAGACAGATTAAAGTCTTTCACATTATTCCAGTGACCCAATTTCAAAGTATTTATGACGAACATCAATATCTAGAGTTAACCTCAGTACTTTAAAAAAAACTCTTTTTTTCTTTTTCTCCAACATAAAGCTTCAGATCTGTCCAATATCTAAATGTCCACTGTTTACTCCACAGCATAGACCTTAAACCCATGGAGTTACAGGTTAACATGACTCCAGCAGCCACCCAGCTCTTTGAGCCAGCAAAGCTCACATAAAACACAAGATTTTTTTTTTTATTTCATTGCCTTTCTGTGCATATGGCTACACTTATAGCCTGCATTGGTGCTCTGACTTACATGAAGAAAGTTTCTGATGCAATAACACCGAGAGTTGTGGTGCGAGTGAGAATCATAAAGAAAGAGAGAGAGAGAAATACAACTGGAATATGAAGTGAAAGCTGAATATTTATTGAAATCCAAAGGGCCTGAAATGAAAAGTGATGATTTTTAAAAAGTTAGAAGCAGAATGTTGATCCTCCATCTCAGAAAAGACAACTCACACAGTATGATTCAGAATGATAGCCCAAGAGGGATCAATAAGAGATGGTGTTTTGTCATGGTTAAAAGTCTTGTTCGCAGAGAGGGAGCGACGGGATGCTGGAATATTTATAGGCAGGATCTCCCTCTTCACCAGCAAGGCTGGGCCTGAGCTTGCAGCACCTGGACAGTTACAGATCCCCACAGCCTATTTCAACTTCTTGGACTCCGCGCCGTCGACCACAGAATCCTGCTTCCATCCTTCTCCAGCCAGAGTTCCTCTGCTTCCATCCTTCTCCACGCACTTAGCTGGTGTTTATTCTGTTAAATAGTAACAAAAGGACCGGACCGCGGAGAACTGTATCTTTTTACAACGTGGTGACATCACTTGTAAAAGTAGCGAGGTAAACATGAAGAAACTCGGGCTCCTGGTCTTCAAGGTTTACAGCTCCCTGCCTGTCTATCCAGACGGGGCCCAAGCAAGCCCTCATGACCCCTGTCCTGCTGAATCCTGATCAGGGTCAGGAACATGGCTCACATTGGGTTCACAGTCCAATGAAATGAAAAAACCCAGTTAATTCAGTCAAATAGGAAAAAGGAAAAAAAAAACATTTTCCTACGACAGTAAAGATTTAAGCAGATGTACTTCTTGTGTACATTTTGGTCAGACAGGATGAAAGAACCGATGATGGAAGCAGAAAAATAAATAGTCTTCTCTAAAATATCAAGAAAAAAGGGGAGCAAACTTGAATGGCAGGATGAAAACAACAAACATATTTACTTCAAATCCCCTTTTTATCATCCAAGCTGCCAGAACCAACAAATCAAGATGATAAAAATGGGCTAAATAATAAATGGGCCTTTTCTCTTTTATCATAGCAGATGGATTTGAAAAATGCCTTTTTCACAGCCAAGTAGGATTCAGTGGGACAATCTCAACGAATGGAAAGATTAAGTGTCTTTGGGGAGAACCAGAAATGGACGACTGAAGTTTATAGGCTTCTCTGTCTCTTAAAAAAAAGCAATCCAAAAGGGAACATAATGAAGGATGTTAAGCTTCTTTCTGGCAGTGGTGGATAGAATGAGTTCCCTTATTTTTTCCTAATATCCAGCTAAGCAGGAAATAGTGGGTTAAAATTTAGAAAAGAAAATGAGAGTTAAAAAAAAATGTCATGGCTTTTGAGGAAAAGAATAACACAAAGCTGAGGAACATGACAGAACTCATGACACTGCCTGCTGCAATGAATAGCATTGTGTCTGTCATTGTAGTCATTTTGGTAATTATAAGATAATGTTTTTAATGTACCTATCATGAAAAGAGAAGATAGAAATACTTGTAAATGTAAGATCGTGAAACCGAGTGGGCGTAAAGACCAAAAGAGCTGGTCGGTATCATGTTTACATCCAGCTGCAATTTTTGATTTGAAATCCTTCATCATGGTAAATATCTGGTTACCCGTTTCTGGCTTGAAAATGTCCACTACTTGATTTGGATTGTTGTTTTTAATTAAATCACTTGATTGTTCCTCCTACTCTTTATATTCCTCAGATGAACAATAGGCCTGGACCATGTCTGGTTAATGATAAATTCCTCCGACAAGAGGAAATCCATCCACCTTGGATGTGGTTTGGCTCATTGTTCTGTAAGTAAAAACCAACTTGGATGTGTCTGGATACCTTATAGGAGAATAAATTGCTTTTTTATAATAATTAGCGTATGAGTTCAACTTAAAGGTCAGTAACTGTGACAAAACATGCTCTTTGGGATTATCTGTATTATTGTCGTGCCACTATTGATGCCAAAACATATCCTATGACAGTGGTGGTGAACAAGTGAGTGCTTTAGACAACAATGACATGGAGCTGATCTGCAGTGGTACGCTCATTGAACCAGTTTCTGCTTGGGTCTGCTACTCTAACGAGGAGCATTTATCTCTGCTTCCTCCCTGCGGTCCTTTTTACAGCAACTGTTGGCGGTTTCTGGCGCAGCCTCTCTACCAACTCTAAGTCCTCAATACAAAACAGCTGAATAAAAAAAAAACAGAAATTAGCCATGAGGATGGTAATAAAAATTTCCAGCTCTCTTTTTCAGACAACGAAGCTTCATGAAGTTTTGTGTGCATTGCTTTCACTAAACAGCAAACACACAGCGTCACAAGGGGGAGACCTTAGCAGCTTTACCTTCTGCAGAAACCACAGACTGGAAGTTAAGCAGACTGTGAACAAGAATCTCATTATTACAGAGACAATTAAAATTACATAATATCAACCTCACCATTTTGAACCTCTTGATCTCACAACCTTATCCAGCTTTAAATGCCTCAAGTTTGTCTGAAATATTTATTTTTCACTAGAAAAAGAAAAGTCCAAATTATATATTTCCTCATTGTCAGTCGGTTGCCTTAGTTAGACAAACTACTTCTTATTTGCTGATCAGTCCCTTTTAACGGTTCTGCTACCAGAAGTTTTGGTTAAAGGGGACCAGTCATGTATTATGGCTAAAGAAGCACACAGAAGTCAAATATTTTCATCAGCAGATTGAACATTATACTCCAGGGAGTTAGTCCTTATAGTGTTTATTTGGTCTTTTTGAGCCTAAAATGAATTTTTGCACCAGGTTTGATTAAGAGACATCAGCAATGTTTCCAACCATCTATTTCCAAATTGAAAATTTGAGCGATAGTGAGTGTTGAGTCCATTATACTGAGAGATCATACTCTCCACAACAGACTTATAGAAAATATGCAGCATCTTTTTGCAAAAACCTAAGGACCTAAGCTTCCTTATGAAGTACAGTCTCCTCTGCGCCTTATTGAAGACGACTTAACAGTTGTATCTCTAGTCTAATTTGTTGTCCGAGTGAACACCAAGGTATTTATACTCCTCTACCACCTCCACATCTTCTCCCATGATGTTAACGGGATTCAACTTGTTTCTGTTTCTTCTGAAATCTCATCCTCCTTGTTTTGTTGACATTCAGGATCAGATGATTGTTTCCACACCGTACCACAAAGCTGTTCACCAGCTCTCTGTCATCAGCATCTTGTCCATCTTTGATGCACCCAATGATCGCAGAGTCATCTGAGTATTTCTCCAGGTAGCAGGACTCTGTCTGGTACTGGATGTCAGATGTGTTGAGAGTAAAAGAAATGGTGAGAGTGCTGTCCCCTGTGGTGTTCCTGTGCTGCTGACTACTTGATCAGACAGCTGACCCCTCAGTCTAACAAAGTGTGGTCTGTCTGTCAGGGAGTCTTTAATTCAGGCAATGGTCGATGCCTCCACCTGAGTCTTTTGGAGTTTCTGTGGGTTTTTGAAGCAGGTGTATGATGGCATCTTCAACTCCACACCCACAAGCAAACTACAGGGGGTCCTGATAGTTGCTGCTTTGTTTGCTGAGGTGAACCAAGAGAAATCTCTCTAGGACTTTCATGATGTGGGATATCAGGGCAACATGTCGTCCAGGGCAACAGGTCTATAGTCACTGAGGACTGTTGGCCGAGTCTTCTTTGGTACTGGAACAAAGCAGGGGGTCTTCCACATCACTGGAACTGTCTCTTGTGTCAGACTAAGGTTGAAGAGGTGCTGTAGAATCCCACAGAGCTGCTCTGCACAGACCTTCAGGACTCTGGGGCTGACACCATCAGGACCTGGTGACTTATTATGATTCTATTTCTCCACTTGCCTCTTTACTTGACTTCTAGAGACAGACATGTGAAAGGCAGAGAGAACAGCACCATCTTCTGATTTGGCTGACAACAAACTCATAGAAGCAGAGGAGTCAATAGCAGAGGAGGGCAGGATCTCCATGTGACTGTGAGTGGGAGAGAAAGATGCCAAGATTGTCCCTGCACTGAACCTGTTGAAGAATGTATTCAGTTCATCGGCTTTGTCCAAACTTCCCTCTGTCTGATCATCTCTCTGCTTGAAGCCTTCTTCATCCCTGACCACACATCTCTGATATTGTTCTGCTGGAGCTTGTTTGCAGGACGAAAAAGCCCACCAACATCCACAAATCTGGTGCTGAGGAGAAATCCATTTCACAATCCATGGTGTCAGACTGTACACTTAGAGAAACCAATCAGCTGTGAAAAGAACAGCAGCTCATGTTGGACTGAGAAGGGAGGCATTTTAAAGAAGTCATAATCTCGAAATCTGACTTATTCATGTTAAAACTTGTGATCGGGGTGTGAAAGTGGCTTTTTTTCTTTTTACATGTGGATTCTTTGTTCAAACCAGAAAAGCCAACAAGGGTGAGATTTTGATCCTCTGCAATTCTACTAATTAGAGACTCACCTGCAGGCAGTCAGTAAAGGCTGCTGCTTGTGTAACTTTTCAACTATTTTGAGACAAGAAAACGATGGTAAACCAACCATGGTAATGTTGCTAACGCTACTTCTGCTATACTTCCTGCTGCTGACCTGCTCTATGGAGATGGAGATTTCAGGTTCCAACAGGACTTGGCGCCTGCACACAGCACAAA
>JAUZNJ010035712.1:0-12139 GCA_034780135.1 Jordanella pulchra
ACACCTTTTGAATGGAATTACTGAAATAAATCTACTTTTTCATGGTATTCTAATTTTATGACCAGCACCTGTATATGGTCAGAAACAGATGAGTCGCATCAGGGTTTGCTAGAACCACTTTTCTATAATTTTCTTCTTAAATATCCTAAATGAACAGTTAGGTTCCTGAAAGATATTTTATAAATGAATTAACTGAAATAAAAAAAAAATCTAATAAAAGTCGTCAACATTTTTCCAATATACTTTTTTTAGTACTATGAAGAAAAAGTAATTATTTCAAATTAATATTTCCATTCATTAATAGTTACGGCTTCTTTATTCACCATTAAATTTGTAAAAGCTTATTTTAGTACCAGCCAGCAGTATGTTTAATAAAAATTGTTGCCCCTTTCAATGACCCACCTGGTATATTTTCTGAATGTATAACTTCAACAGAAAAGTTCATCCTAACTGATTCTGGATATAACGTCTCCCAGTCAGAGGAGATAACAGACATTTAGTAGAAATTACCTACAGAGTGTTAAAGCTGCAGACGTGTTTTTATTCACATAAAAAGCAAAGAAAAATATGTATTTAATAATGGAACTTATCAATCAAAAAAAGTTCTTTGAGAGTAATTCATGTAATGGATGCTAAAGTTCAAACAATATTTTCATAGTTAGCTATTTTGTTTTATTTTTTAAGTAATTTTTTGGGGCGAGAGTGCATTATAAGAATTGCATTTTTACAGATTACAGATTCCACCATCTATACTCCGGGGTGATCTGTGCCAAACAGAAATGAGTCTGCAATAACCCATTATTCAGGGTATAGACCACCCAACAGCGAACCTCCTCCTCCTCCTCCTCCTCCTCCTCCTCCTCCTCCTCCTCCTCCTCGCACTCATCAGGTTTGACCGTTACTGGAATTATTCACAACACCCCTTCGCAAAACTGGTGAAGTTAGTATTGCTAAAAATAACATACTAAATCTTGTATGGTTAGCATTGCTAAACCTAGCATGCTACCTTAAAAGCCACAATACTAATAATAATATAGTTTATTTAAAGGTAAATCAGACATGAGGTGGCTAGCTTGAAGTCCAAAGAATTTTGAAAGAAATGGCTGAGTCGGGTCACGTTCGAGTTCGCTCTTAAGTCTGACATTTTCTAGTATTTTTTGTAGACCAAATGTTCATATGTGGATGATGAAGCATCACTAGCTGAGCTTAAATTGGCTGATGGTTCAACCACACAAATCAAATTCAGACCAAGATGTTCTGGAACAATCATCAGTGTTTCCATCCATCTCCATTATAGAATGCTAAGCTAGCTCCAAAAGGGCTCTCCCTCTGACGTCAGCACACAGAGAAGGGTTTTTACTAGCTGCTAATCAGATGTCCTGCTGCATTGGATTTTAATGCAAAATTACATGAAAGCAATATCATGTCATCAACCCTTTGAGGCATTTTATAATAAACAGTTAAATCCAGTTTGGTCAAAATTGAATTTATATCCTTGCAGTTTATTCTTACACAATTTAATCAAATAGCAAGAATTTAGATCTAATTACACACTGTCCAGTTCAACCAGATTCAATAAATTAGGAAAATTTGATTGTTAAATAGGACATAGATCTACATTTTTAACCAATTTGGATCAAATCTTTGTGTAGGAATCCGTCATCCTAAGCAAGCATTGGAAAAAAACACAAAGAGAATTTTAAGCATGCAATTCTTTTGCAATAGATTATGCAGAAAAGTTGAATACTTTTCACTTTGAACATACAATGAAGTTAGATTAAGCAACCATTTATTGCATTGGCCACCTTAAGCCTGGACTTTTATGCTGTCAGTGTTTTAAGTTTTGAGATAAGGTGGTTTCATTCTTTTTTGTTAATGGTTACAACTAAAAACTTAAGGCAAAATATGGGAATTGGTGACAATCTGTGTGCATTCGGTGCAGGAATGGGAGTAACTGAAGATAAAAAAAAAACATGACTTACTCCTCCCATTGCCCAGTGCTTTTCCTGTACAGCAGCGTATCCAAGGCAACGGCATTGGCATCCAAGGCATCTGGAGATGGCCACTGATTGGTCAGATGGGCTGTTAATTCCTGTCTGGAACGCAAATCATTGTTTTTCAGCACAGTCCTGAAAATATAAAAGAAAAAAAAATGTTTTGGTAACGTCACAAAATGAGATGAAATATTTAATAAAAATTTATCCAGTTAAGTTCCAGATATTTTTGATGCTTAACATTTTTTAAGGATCAAAATCTATTTCATTTATGGAGCAAATTTAAAATTAATTTATTATCCAAAGTGCTATACAGTGGTAGCACAGATCAAACAAAGACATTAATAAGAAAACAACACCAGATAAAAGCTATGCCAACATAAAGTCAATTTCGGGACAACATTTATTGGAGGCAGGCAGACCGTTAAGATAGTAGAGTAGCTGAATGTGTCCAGAGTTTAAGATAGTGGAGTGAAAGTAATGAGGGAATGAAACTAACAACATAATTAAGCACCAAAACATTCAGTTCCCTGTAAAACCTTTTCACTTTAAAGCCACAAACATATTTGTGTGGATTTGAAATGAAGTGTAATAAAAACATAATTTTCTCTTTTCATTTAAACAGAAATCTGTAAAGTGTGGCATATGTTTGCATTCAAGTCACTTCACCCTAATATTTCTTAACAAAATCCAGGCCAGTTGGATTCAAATGTCACCCAAACACGGGTGCAGTCCAGTCGTGTGTAAATTCATTTTAGTGTAAATCTAGATGCTTCGTTTTTGTCTTACAAGAAAAAATAAATAAAATAAACATAATGAAAACTGAGAAACACGGCAAATAGGTCAGATATGTTTTGGAGATGTTTAAATCAGAGTTAACCTTATTTTATTAAATAAAATCTAAAGTTTTGACCATTGTATTTAGGAATGTTAGACCATATAAAAACTGTAAAAGCATGGGAGAGAAAAATGGTGGTGTCAGCATCATGCTGTGGGGATGATTTTTAATATCCAGGGCTAAGAGGCTAGTCATAGCTGATGAGAAGATGGATGAAAGTAAATACAGTTAAACTCTGGAAGAAACACCAAACTCCAGTCGTCCTGAAACTTTTAGGGATCATTCTGCTCCAATAAAACTGATTCAAATGATGAGTCTTAGCAGAAGTCTGTAGAATTTGAATTCATACTGATGTGATTCAGGTCTGTTAGACCCTACAGATGTCTGAAAGTTACACTGGTCCTCAGCAACTGAAGTTTGACAGTCTTCTCCTAGATGGTGCAAAGGACTTAAGTTTGGGGAAGAGATTCAGCTTCAATGAACGTTTAGAAAGATGCAAATGGTTTATATTGAGGGATATTCAAGGTTCGGATAGAAATACAGACCTGAATTATTAAGAGAATCTGTGGCAACACATAAAAATCGCATTTTAAGAGTCTCTCTGCCAATCTTGCCGAACTCTTGCAAACAGAATGAACACAATTTTTGATCTTTAGATAAAGCAAGTGCTTATAGAGACACACATTATTTTAATGAACTGCATTATTGTTGGTCTATCATATCAAATACCAGGAAATGTTTGCAGGTAGAAAAATGTATGGAGACGTAAATCCAAAATAAATCCCTGCAATCCTTGGGTTTCTTGCTGTTCTAAATGTTTTTGCCTCCAGGCCTTCGTATCTGGGAAGTGAGTTTGATTCTGTCCAGGTGATTGTGATTTGGCACCAGAGATACGAAGCACCATCTCACCAGCTCTCGTCATGATGCTGTTCTCTCACCCACTTGCTTGCTGCTTTGGCTCCCTTCATGCCTCCCTCATGTGCTCTGCTTTGCTTTAGCTGCTGCTGTGCCTCATCTTCCCTTCAATATGCACATTTGAGTGTCTTTTGTGTTTTGCCTTGTATCAGTAACCCTTGGTTTTTATTATTCTTTGCTCTACCTTCATTAAATTTTATGTTACACACCTATGCTCGTGGTTTGGTCCCCCATTATTTGTTATGGCACTAAGCCAGTCATAAAAAACTGCAGGCGAGTCCACAGAGCCACAAGGTTCATAACATAAATGCCAAGTTTACGTTAGATTTGCTTCAGAGCCCCCCACTGATACACATGCACATGCTGCAAGACACACACGCAAAAACCCTCCAAATGAGACGCACAGCTGGTTCTGCAGTTCCACTATGATATATTCAAGCTGTTGTTTCTCCAGCGTGTGGGAGAGGTGCGTGTCTGCTAGGCTCTGATGAAGGGCTTTGTTGTGAGAAACAGCCTCTGACAGCTGGGCTTCCCGTAGACGAACCAACTCTTCCAGGTAACCCTGAGGCGAGCAAACAAACACAGGCACACAGACATATCTGTTTAATTCCATCCCAAAAAAACACACTGCTGAATTAATGCATATTTGAGATGTTTGTTTCCATCATAAAAGTCATATTTTAGATGCAGTAGCATTTGGTTTCAAATCTGTGATCTTTACAGATTGCTGGCTCTGCATTATTTAAAAAAAAAAAAACCCATCCAGCTCATTAATATGCAGGCGCCTAAATGTCAAAGCGGAGGGATTAGGTCATCCAGCCTCTTCAGCACAGAACAACACACCTTCTGCTCCAGAGCCATGCGATACTTCTGCTCAAAGCGTTTGCACTTGCTGAACAAAGTGCTCTGCTCTGTAAAGATTGATGCAGCAGTGGCCGTCTTGTCAGGAGTGCTGCTCTCGCTGCCGCTGCTTCCCAGAGTTCTCATCTCCTCCTCGTCGCTGCTGATGCTGTCTGCACTGAGCAGGGAAGCAAACCCAGCCACACATTAGTATGCATACATGTCGGGCAAATTGACACGTCTGACCCCTCATCAAATTCAGTCTTCCTGTTTGACAGCAGATCAACTGGAGTTTTTAAACGGATTCATATGCGAAGATGTAAAAGACTGGATTTCCATTTTACCCTATTTCTTCAAATTAGGCAGAAGAAATATTGTATTTTTTCACCACATTTTAAATGCAGTACGGTTTGCTGTTTACCATTTATGACATCATTCAAAATTGTTATGTATGCAAAATACAAACAGTAGCATTTTTTCCACACTCCAAATTTTACTGATATCTTTTTTTAGCCACCCCTAAAATATCCTCCAAAATGTTCATCCTGTCTTTCAGACAGTAAGCAGGATGGAAAAGCAGTAAAATACACTCTAAAGAACAGCAGCAAAGATCGTCATCTTAGTCAGGGAGTAACATCCATGATTGTTTAAGAGGCATGTCAGAAAAAAAGCTTATTTTTTTGTCTCCTACCAACACAAATGTAAAGTTTGCTAAATGTTCCTGAGGTTTTCACTGGATGCAAACAAGGATCCATTTGTGGAAAAGCATCCTCTGTCCACTGTTGGTTTGGTGAACTGTTTATAATACTATAGGCCTGTTTCTCATCTGAAGGCCTGAGAACATCATTAGAGCACATTGCTTAATTATCTTTTTGAACTTACTGGGGAATCTACATTAAAATAAAGTGGCTTCTGCAGAAAGTTGAAGCAAAGTCATTTTGGTTGTTTCACCAAAAAGATGATTCAAACACATAAAGACAGGTCTAAGGTCAACAGTCCTAAATGAATAGGATTCATTTCCACCAATGTCTTACCAGAAGTAGGGGTCACTAGCTGTACCGTAGTGTCTTAAGTATGTCTGATGTGAATCATTTCAGTGCTTATACCTCTGTGTGAACTTCAGGTAAGGAGTGTAGTCGATGACAGCAGGGCAGCTGTCGTCCAGACCCTCCCCTTTTAGACAGAAACTATAAAGAGAGAGAGAAAAGTTGTTTTCCTGTATTTGCTACTTTAAATAAGCATTTCTAAACAAACACTAAAACATTAAGTGTCATAAAAGTGTCCTAAAAGATGTCTCTTCTTAAAACAGAGTGAGAGATTTAGCGGCTTTTCATCTATACATCTCTACAACACAAAAGGCAAGGAAGTCTGTATTTGTTTGGTTATTTCCAGTAATACTTTTAAGTAATAAATCTGTTCCACGATGCAATGCTTCAATGGAAATTGCACTTGAGGGCTGAACAGTGGAGTTGAGTGAGTGGGCTGAGCCCAGAAAAAGCTTAATGAATTCTTTCTGCAAATGCAATACGGGTTTTGGATGATCTTTGGCACAGTGGATTTGACAGCTTTTGAATCCGTTCAACCAACACACTCAACTCTACCACTATCACTGCATTAGCATTTACGTAAAACTAGCATTACCAAAATTTAAAGATTTAACACCAATAAGGATCGTTACAACAGCGAATTAATCGACTAAAAACAACTTTGTTTACTTTTCGTGCAAAGTTGTTTTTGTTAGGTTTGTTATGCCACAAGCCATGATATTTAATTTGTACATTAGCTTTAAATGAAGCCACATGGTAGCTAACCAAATGATGGCATGTTGTGAGCTTTTGTTTATAAAAATGAGACAAATTTTATCTCAATAAGTGTTTATACATCAACTTGATATTAAAAGGTATGCGTTTCTGATTTGTTGCATTACATTTTGACTGCTAAAATAGGAGGAGAGAGTCCTTTTAAATAAGTCTGCAAGCTGCTAGCTCCATTGCTTTTGTAATCAAACCTAGCTAAAGAAGCTGCAATGACTCCAATGCTGCCCCAGACCATCACACTGCCTCTACCAAACGCTGTTTGTTTCTTGAGGAAAGAATTCTTTATAGGCTCCGCCCACACAATAAACTCCACTGCTCTGTGCAAAAAAGCAATTTCCTTTGAAACATTGCATCACTGAACAGATTTATCCACATTATTCCATTGGGAACAAATAAATAAGGCTAAGAATGTATTATTTAAACAGTTATTAACTTTTGATTAGGTAAATCATTTATTTATATAATATTTAACTAAATATTATTTTATTTATGTCCATGGGTTTGCATTGTGAATTGGTCTGAAGAGATTCAAATTACTCTAAATTAGTAAAGAGCTAATTTGTCCTAATTTGACCAAACTCTGCAAGATAAACTTTCATTTTCAAACATAAAATCTCTGCCAAACTCTGATTTAATTGTATCATTTTATTAATTACGGTTTTCCACCATTTGTTCCTTCTTCTTTGTGTACATCTTAGCTTAGTTCAATTCACAAGTTCAGTCAATACTTTTGAACAGATTTTTTTTTTTTTTACTCGGAGTTAAATGATTTTTTTTAGGTTTTTATATTTTGATCGGAAGTTGCTGCAAATTTATTCGATATATGTGCAGTTATCTGTTTGACCATGATTGGGGCTCGATTCACACTTTCATTTGTTGTTCTAACACACAGCCAGTTGGGTGTTATTACAATTTTATTGCATAATTACTTGGAAGTCTTTTGTTAATTTGATGCTTCTAAGAGACATTAATTATTATATATGTTTATATTCCAGCATGTGTTTTTATGGTTTTATTTCTGAGTTTATGTCTTAAGAAAAATGACTGTGTTCTTGTTCTTTTAGGATGACACTGTGGTGACTGCAATATCAGCGTATTGTTCTGACACTAGCACAGACAGCAGCTATGGGCTCAGGGTTTCAAAAAATAAAATAAAACAGAATCGTCAACCCTGAAAATGCTGAACACATTCCAACAATATGAGACTTCTGCAAAAATGAACATTAATGCCATCAAAGCAGAACCTTAATACGGTGAGAAACAGTACAATATATTTATTTTGCCAGCCAATGATTTTATCTATATTTTTGTGTTATTCTATTACTTCTTGGACGAGATTCGCTGTGTGAGAGACTGATCAAAAGAGTGTCAATTCTTCTTGTCCAGATAAAAACATCAGCACAACAGAAAGAGAAAGCCTCACTAACTCATCTCGGACAATAAATTATGAGAGGTACCTGAAATCAATGGTGTTAAGGCCGATGAGCGTGTCTGCCAGCATTCCTGCCTCTTCTCCCAGCATGATCGCTCCTTCCTCAAAAAACCTCCTAGGGTCAAGATAAACCAGCATTTAATCAGTTCAGGGAATATAAGAGAAGCAGGAAAATCTTCCACAGCTGTCATATTATTTTCATTTGAGGACCTTGTGGTTTTGAAATCCTTCAGAGCAAATGAAATGTACTCTGAAAGTCGCTTCTCCATCAGAACCACCCTGATCCATGCCCTGCCCTGCAAAGATAGGAAAGAAATGTCACCTTAGGTAAAACAACAATACGATTTCTGTATCATATGACGTATCAACTCATAGTGAATACGTATATAAATAAAATTTGTGACATTTTATTTATAGTTTGGGGGTACTAATTGAGATTATCTACAAATAAAATAAACAAACTAAACCAATAGGTAGATCGGTATAAAAGGTAACTTGATACATCTTTTAATCAGTTCCACTTTAAAGAAGGACTTTTCTCCAAAGATTTTTTTTAAAATAACACATACGTTACATTAATCTAAGACTTTGCTCTATAAACACCAACAGCTTGAGTCCTGCTGTTTTAATTGCTTGTGTTGTATATGTTGAATATCCATATGTTTTATGCTGCTGTATCTCTTCTCTAGCTCTCCGTGCAGTATTGGAAAATGTAATATGGTGCCTGCATGGTGGGGGCCACACCTTTGCTCTTGATGACCGTACATTTTCCATGCTCTCGATGCTTCGGATGCAGTTATGAGGCACTTTACTGCAGGCCACCTTTATGTACTCCCAGAAACTCCGAGGACTCTCGTAACCAAACCATGTTGTCTGACCTAAGCCAAAAAGACATAAAGACAGGATGTCTTTTTCTTTTACAAAAGAAAAATGTTTAAAGTGATGTCGCTTAACTGGAGCGTTTAAAAAATGTGATGAAACTAATCTCAGACTCTGCTAATTTGTTGTTCCAAGGTGCTTTGTTTTTAGATAAAAGTTGGATTGTAGTAATGAAATGGACAGACTCAATTTAAATCTAACTGGATATTAATTGGACTGTAAATTGCCTTGAGTGGACATTTGTTATAAATTAATGCTATATAAATAAACAGAGTTAAAGTGGATGATCCATTTGTTTCTTCTAAACCTTTTAGATCACAACTTGTTTCTCTTATTCAAATGTGTTTTCCTCTCCCATGAGCCAATTAATTTGTTCCACTTAAAAACTAAAACCAGAGAGCATTGATCACTTTACGGAAAAAAGTTAAATAATTTTCATAAACAAAATTTTAAAAATCATTGATCAATTATTAGAAAACATTTTTAAAACTGAAAAGGAGTCCAACACAAATTTTGAGTGCATAAAATTGTGTCAAATTCCCTTTAACTGGTCGAGGTATTTGGGAAAAAAAGTAAAACCGAAAAAAAAAAAGTTCAAAATGAATATTAATAATGGTATTTATACTGTCATTTATAGTTAAACCTGACCTGTTTTCCTATTCTATATTTCGGAAGTCAAATCCTCCTGGCGAGTCAGTGATATGCAGCCATGTATATATAATAACACCCCCCACTTTCCAAAAGTTACTGCCTATAGATTTTTATTAGATAACAAACCCTCAACAAATCATGTGATAGAGCAACACAAAGTTAGGAAGGTGAATGATTGTTTGATTGTTTTTTTTTTTAATCAATGTTCTTAAATAAATCTAGATCTATCACTTTGAAGCACATGATGTCTTTTAATCTAAATCATTACATTTGATTTCTAGCTGTATGTTTAGGACTGCTGTCCCGCCTATTTTATTCCAATATTAAACTTTACTTAGCTTCATCCATCCTCTTATCAACTTTAACAAGTTTCCCAAACCTCCTATACCTGTTAAGAACAGCCATCCCCACAGCATAGTGCTGACACCACTGCATTTCATCAGGGTGCTGATTTGCTTGCACATATCTAGCAGTTTCAACATTCACGTAGTAATTTAATTTGGTTCTGCAGATCTTAATATTGTTCTAATACCAGTCCTCTGTTTGTTGTAAAGTTCTCATTGTTCCTGCTGGTTTTCAGAAGAGGCTGTCTTAAACATCTGTCTACAAGCACGTAAGATGTGTGTGAATGTAACCATGGTTCACTTGAGATTAGTATAAGGTCAAAAAAAGGAAGTCAAAAGACAATAAATCTTGTTAACAATGAATTCCATCTAAAAAAAACGATTATTTAAACTGTCTGTTTATTAAACCAAAGCTGAATGCTCATAAGGGGGTTAACTTTTCTGCTGTTCAACAGATTTTTAATATAATTTAAAATTCATTATAGAAATAGAATTAATAATGGTTCAGGCCCAACTTTACTGATACGCGATTTAAGTGTTCTTAAATATCAGGACCCATAACGGTTTTAATATGGAATCAGTGCATTTATTCTTCCACATGTCTGCTATTTCCATTGGAAAGCTTGTACAAACTACTGAAGCGGCTTAACGGTCTGCTGGTTTAATCACAAATATCCCAAACAAATGATATTGACATTGACCGACTACAGTGAAGCGTTTCTATCCGTCACATAAGCTTTACATGCCTTTGAGCCGATGACTGAGGATGTGCTCCAGGATGGACACGAAGTTAACAAACTCTGGGGAAGAATCATCAATGGTTTCAAAACAAGAGCGATCCAGCAGAGTCTTCACTGAAAACCTTAACAGAAAGAGGAAGCACACATAAGTATGATCATATAATCTTTACTTTAGCAGAAAAAATTCAGATTTTTTCACAGCAGCAGCAAAAAAAAGGTCTTAAATAATCTCTTGTGATGAAAACAGCCACAGTGTGCAGCCCACTACTGCACAAACAAACTGTTTAATCTGATTGTAACTAATTACACAGGAAGGACAGTCAGCACAGAGAACTGCAACGTGTTTCTGTGCGTATGCATGTGCACGCTGAATCCTGTCAAGCTCTGTGTAGCAGTGGACACTAACTACATAATCTAACTTCAAATCTCGCTCTGTCTCTCGCTGCTCCTCCTCGTTGCTTAGCAGCAGGATGACTTCCTGTTCAACACCTGATAAACTTCACCTATAATAGACTTTCACAAACCTTAGAATATCCTCTTACAGATCTTTTCCTTCAAAAACCTGTATTTCTTATCTGTACAACATTGAGCAACCATTGCATTAGATCAAATCTAAGAGTTTACATTTTTTGAGACAAGATGATTTTGCAATGTTAATGTTCCTCCTTCTTTTAAAGTCCTAAATTTGTTAAAAAATTAATTCCATACAACGTTCACAAAGCTCATTTCAGCATAGATATTATCACTTTACACCGCATACTGTGAGGGAAATCTGCAATCTGTTATTAGAAAACAGCAAAATTATTATCTCAAATGTGTCATTTACCTTAATTATAGTTTTAATCAAGTCAGACGTTGTACAGCGGGACCACATCCTGACCATCACCATATGCTGCAAGTCACACATTAGGAGCTTAAATTGGACTCAAATGAGAACCAAATATTTACTTACAGAAACTGATGATACAGTATGGATGTGAATTGACACAAAACAACACGAAGAGATTACTAAATGCAGCTTGAAGACTTCTTGACTGATTTATTCTTAAAGATTGTTGGAGGTTCCATAATATAGATGTATCCAGATGTGTTGCGCAGATGTTAGGACAATGCATGCGAGAGCATCTATTTATTTACTTAATATTTAATCCAGTGTCTAGTAGTATTCACTCTATTTCAAAAACATATTTCTCAGTATATTTCCAAATAAATTCATAAATCTTCAGATTATCTTAATTTTCATTGAACAATTTAGTTGATGGTGTTTTCACAAGTGTGCACTAGGAGCCTGTTATAACTTTTTGAGTTTTTACAGCACTAGGGCACAGGGACTCGTTTTTTCAGACAGTAGGCTGACAGGAAAGGTGGTATGATAGATAGGGAGAGACATGTGGGAAAGGACCACAAGCCGGATTGAAACCCGCGTTCCCCACGTCGAGGACTAAGGCCTCTGTACATGGGTTGTGTGCGCTAACCGCTGCGCCACCTGCACGCCCAGGCGTTCATCTATTTAACAGCAACACTAAAGAGCATATTGCAGGTTAGAGCCCCACTTTTTTCAGTGTTTCGAAAAATATGTGAAGAATTGGTTTGTTCTTTTTAGTTCCTACAGTCCTTCATGTTTTGCATAGCTGAGTGAATATCTTCAGAAATAAATGGAAATGTTCAAAACTTAAATCAGCAGTATCT
>JAUZNJ010035713.1:0-12139 GCA_034780135.1 Jordanella pulchra
TGATTACAAATGACAACAAATGAAAATCTCAAATTCATCATATCAGAAAATTAGAATATTGTCAAAAGGTTCAAAATCGATGGCACCTGGTACCACACTCTAATCAGCTAATTAACTCAAACCACCTGCAAATGCCTGTGTAGCCTATAGAACTAGACTGAAAGACCATTTAAAGGCCTTTGCAGGTGGTTTGACTTCATTAGCTGATTAGAGTGTGGTATATATTGATATAATGCGACCGATGGAAACTGAAGTCAGATCCTTGTTTTTGCTCTCAAACTTTGCCTGAACTCTTTCTGTCCCAAATGTTTGCAGACTCTTCATCGTTATGTCCGTTTCCTCTACTTTCTTTACTTTAGCTTTTCCTCCTCAGAGGTTCTCGATCATTTCAGTCAAAGTTCTGGATGTGAATGAAGGCAAACAGATGTGTATTCGATTAAAACAGAGTTTAAAGGAGACACGGCGGTATAAACTGTAGTAACCATGGCAACAATGGAAATAGCAGCAGTATTAACATTGTGGTAATAATGTAAAAAAAGAAAATGATCCGTAGAGACAAATGAAAAGAAAGGAGTCCACTGGGGTTCTGCAGAACTGGGTCCAAACATGTTCAGTAAAACTTATTTCTGACCTGCAGAATAATTCTGGAAAGGCTCAGTGTGGCGCCGGCCCAGCAGGAAACTTCAGTCTTTACTTCCCAGCTCCTTTCAAATTAAAAGCATCAACATAAATACAGTAGGCCGACTTTAAACGGCGACTTATCAGCGATCTCTGGACGCTCTTTAAAGGATCAGGAAGTTTGAAGCAGACCTGCATGGATCCAGAACCAGATGGTCCGGTTCTGGAGAAACAGGAAGTGGTTGACATCTGATCGTTTGTTTGTTAGGAAACATGGAAACAGCTGCTTTATCTGAGCGCATCCTTTAAAACTGAAACCATTAATGAGCTTAACGTGCTTCAATAAACCATCAGTTTGAATTCTGTTCATGTTTTATCATATTTGTTTGCATTAGAAACAGAAGAGTTTCCAGCATTTAATCAGTGAATACATTTTTATAATTTCAGTTCATTTTCAGCTGAAAACCAAACTTAATGGCAAACAGGTGGAGTTCAGTTTCAGACCTTAAAACAAAGGCTTTTGTTTCCTGTTTTTCTTCTCCGAATGAATCAGACGTAGATCTGCAGGTGAAAGAAAAACTGTTACATTTATTTATGATGCTATTTCCTAAGTTGTCAGTGTTTACAATCTGCCGTAGTTCTTCCTAAATTATTTTGAAGCTATTGGCGGAAAAATCCTGATAAATTTCGTCTCAGAGTCTGAAGTCTGATCTAATCTCAAACTTTATGACTAAAACATATTTCTGCATGGGGTGTGTGTGGTGGGGGGGCAGAAGGTGCCCACTACTGTTTCTTTCACCTATGTTTGATGTCTAATTAGGATCCAAAGCTGTAAGATCAAACTAAGTTGTTTAGCAACATGGCGGGTTCCCTCGCCGCAGACCTCCACTGGAACGCTGTGACGGCAGGCTGTCCGTTGCTAAGAGACGGAGCGAGCGGACCGTTTGGTACGAAAAGCCACCCTGCTGAGTGCTGAAAGATGTCCCCCAAAATACTGGAGAAAGTGCTGCTGCTGAACTTTAAAGTATGAAGATGTCATAGAAAACAAGCTTTTTACGATTAATTCTCTAAAAGGACCTGAAGCCTTTTCTATGTTAAGGTTTATTGAAACAGGAGTGAATTAACATCTGGATCGAATGTAAAATCTGTTTTAATCCCTTTACTGCTGAAGAAAGCATTGAAATCCATCTTAATGATGCGTTTACACTGAACATGGTGTCTGTGGTCGTTTCCGCTTCACTTGTCTCACTGCGGATCGCATCATCTAATGGGAGGAGCTTCAGCTCGACATGGCGGACGGGGATTTAAAGGAGCAGGTCACATTGTTGATGTCTGATTCTCCAGAGACTGGAGCAGTGACCGCTTGCACCGCGAGAAGTTCGCCGCTCCGCCCGCCGCTCCGCCCGCCGCTCCGCCCGCACCTTTTTGTATCTTGAATGAGGTTGAAGTGATTTCTGTTGCGTAAGAGTAGCAGCAGCTGATGGTCTAATTAACCGGATGATTGTTGGATTATCATCCAGCAGATTGTAGATCTTCTGTCGGTAGAACTGGGCGCCTGATGCTGAGGAGCAGACCTTGCTTTACGATCCCAGCAGCATTAAGGCGTCTGAACTTTGCCAGTCGCCTGAACCAAATCCCCCCCTCCAGTCATTCACTCAGAGCTGAGGGATGTGGGCTGTCTGTGCAGCGGCTGTTCCTTTGCCTTTATTTACACCGTGTCTGTGAATATCCTGCTCTGTATCCCACTGCAGCAGATGACACACTGCATCCCTCTCAAGCTTTTGTCAGGGAGCTAAATCCAGTCCCATCGCTTTCACGGCCCGACAGCAGAAAGGCGAACCTTAACTCACCGCCTGCAGAAATCCCCAGCAGACAGCCGCCGGGCCGCGCCACCTTCGATCAATTCCACTTCCTCTGAATATCTGTAAATCAAGCGGCAGCGAGGTCCCTCCCCCTGGTCCGTTTGACGAGAGCTAATTCATCCCATTTCCTCGATAGTGATCTCGCTAAGACCCTGGTGAATGGTGGAAAGGAGTGAAAAAACTAGGCTTGTATAAGAAGCAAGCCAACAGGTCTACGGAGCAGGGATTAGTGGGGAAAGTGGATTAAGAAGAGGTATTCTGATATTCCGCCCAGGCTGCCGAGAGGGTCTTTAGAAAAGCAGAGAAACATCTGCTGAAGCTTAGCAAGGCAAAGAAAACACTGGAAATCAGAATGGCTAGAAGACACGCGCACTAATGCACTGGGGATTTAAAACAAGGCAGCCGTGGCACAGCAGAACCTTTACACTTTTCTATAGACATACATTTATAGATAGATATATGTGTATAAGCACACAGCACCTCGGGGGGGCTCGCATTCTTGGCTCGTCTTTGTGCATCTCTGTGTTTTTACAGATAGAGCGTGTGTGAATTTTTAAGAGTAAACGATTGCACCAGCTCGACAGGTTCTGGCAAATTAGAGCTCCCATCCTGATTGAAGCCTTTGTATTTGGACGTGACGTCTGCAGCGCTCCTCTTTTACCTCCGTCTGATGTTGTCTTCCTCCACCTTTATTTACAGCTCCATCTCAGCCGCTGACATAATGAGGACATGAGTTTCAAATGAGATGAAATGAGGTAAAACAAGGCCCCTGCCAGCACGCTTTTCTGGACAGCTTCTAAAAACAGCCTGCGTCGTTCGCTTAACTGGGCCATTAACTTGGAAGGAAGCCTTCAAAGTCCTGCTTTGACTGAGCAAACGGTCCGACAGGATGGGAAGGAGCAGCTAAGAACGACAGGCTTTTACAGATCCATCTGTACTGTTATATTCCAGGTATTTATAGGAAAAAGCACGGCAGGCGTCGGCTAATTATGACAAATAATTTGACATGTAATCATTGCTTCCAGCCCCAAGCTGTGGCCTCGGGGACCCCGAACCTTACCGTGGGTCTGGCTTTTACAGGCAGCGGATGAGCAGCCGCTCGGTGTGATGATCGTCCGTTTGAAGGATAACGTAGTTCAGACAGACCCGAGTTCGTTAAACTGTCTGATCGGTTTAGTCGAACCGATCGATGCTCCAACCAGGAGAGTCGGTGAAAAAGAAAACCAGCCTTTTCTAATCTAACATCGAAATCATCTGATCTGATGAATGTGAAAAGCATCTTTTTATTGCACATTTTAATTGAATTACTAAAGAATGTAAATTATATTTATTAATACATTTTAAAATACTGGAATTTAAAAATGTATTTTTGAATCTAAATGGAAATTTAAAAACCAAAATCAGGTCTTAAGTATCTTCCCTAATCGTTAAAAATATAGTTCCTTATTTCATTTCCATTTTCCTTTTCAACTTAGATTTTCAAGCCTTTTTATTAACATTGAATTTTTTGACCTTCTGACCCTTCTGGTCGCTGAGCACAATGGAAACCAGCTTAACCAATCACAGCGGCTCCTCAGATGGATGCAGAGCTCTCATTGGTCTAACCAGTGAAAGAGCTTAACTGCCTTCTAGTTTAAAGTCTTTCAGTTTTCTTTCCAGCAGCGTGGAAAAGAAACTGTTATAAAATAAGGAATTAACTTCTTAAATGTGACGAGGAAAGGTATTAATAATCAGATTAAAGGGTTTAGGTTTTGAAAACCTCCACTATTTAATAATGGCTTCATTAATAATATTCCTCTTCAAAAATTCCAGATGTGTAATTAGAAAATGTTTTCCAATCTTTAAATTGGCCTGATTTAAATGTTACATTGGAAATGGTTGTTTTCTCCAACTGACGGTTGGAGATGATGGCAGGAAACATCGGCAGCAGAGCCTCCAGATGCAAATCCTCTAAAAGCAGATGTTTAATAGATGCTTTGTTCCAACCAGAAAAATGAAAAGGAAACAATTCCTGCACCTAGCTGCTGGCCTCTGCAGAGCAGAAACCTCCTCTCTGGTGACACGGTCCATGTCTCTATGCGGAGCATCACTAGCCGACTGCTCGGAGTTAAATCTAACACTGTGTGGAGGGAGGATCATGCTGTGGGCCTGATCTGTAGGAACTGGACTTGGTTCAAGTATAAGGAGCACAAATGTTTCTTCCATAACTTCACCATCTTTCAATTTGCTTGAAGAGGATCTGATGAGGTGAAAACTTCAGCAACAGTTTAGCAGCACCTGAAAGGAGTGTTTGTCTAAACGAGTCGGCAGCGTTTCCTTCATCAGACGTTTTATATCTGAAGCTTTGAATCTTTGTGCAGCTCCACATTTTAATGTTGTTTTTAGGAAGTCATTAGCTTTTATATGCCACCTTCCCCTCATGCAGCCTCAGGTTGAGCCGAGATGTAGCGTGTTAAATATTGATGCCACGCAGCACCTGACCAGTCTCCCAGGAGGGCGTGTAAAGGTCATGGCTTTAACAGCAGAGCTGCAGTATATTGCTCACTTCCTGTCCCATGGGCCGTATTTTCCTCCTCTCTCCTGAGCCCCGGGAGTCGCAGCAGCAGTAAACACACCCCATGATTTTCCTTTTATTCTGCTTATTTCTAACCATCAGAATGCCTCCTTGCCAGATCCACAGGCTGCCAAACACCTCTGACCTTCTCTGACATCCAACCCGGTAACAACATGTTGTCAGTGAAACTAAACCAGATTTTTCTCTCTGCAGCTTTGAGGTAAATGTGGGCAGATCTCTGCTGACATGAAGGTTGTTTTGTCTTTGTCGTTTGGAGAAACGAGGTGATGCTTTGGCTCGATCTGGTCTAATTCACTCCAAGAAGTTAGAATCATCTGTTGTTTCGAGTAATGAAGCAGCTTCAGATGTGGTCTTTGAATGGTTGGAAATAATCTGAGTTTTTAACAGGTTCTCTCCTGTTAATGAAACGAATCACATTAGGAACCAAACCAAGCTTTTCTCCCTCTGATCTACTCTGATGTGATCATGAGTCTCAAGCTTCACCAGCCCTGAAGTTCGATGTAAAGACTCAATTAAAATCAGTTCTAACATTAGATTTTATTTCACTGAAACATTTGATCAGAGGCTATTTTAGCATCAAACTACAGCTTTAACCCATTGATCTGCAGAATTCACTCAGCAGCCACTTTATTAGACACACCAGCTGCTGCATCAGCCAATCACCTCCATGCATCTAGGTGGGAGAAGATGTATCGGATGTTCGCAGCCAACATCTGAGAACATAACTGAGGGATTTAAGGTCAGTTTATCCTCAATAGATCATATTTCCACAGAGAACCTCACAGACACAGGGTTTGCAGCATTTTATACTTGCTACCCGATGAACCCAATGTTGGGGGAAACTCTAGGGGGCAGTGTAGCACCCAACATCACACAGCATGTAGAAGTTAAACACGCCGTCGTTTCCTTCAGTTTGAATGACTCTGTCATCCAAGCTCAACAATAATTTATTTCCACCCGATGTTTGCAACCTGTGGATGATGATGATATTTATGGCTCAGATGTCTGTTGACTGGGGTCAGACTTGTTGCCATGGTTACACTTTTTTTTTACTGGAGGAGCTGTTGTGGAGGAAGGACTGAAACTGGACCAGTAGGCCATGGTAACTGGACAGGCAGAGGGCTGGTGGGTTCAGGGTCGTCGGTAACTTTGAGTCCTGAAGCCAGATTGGAACCGGTTCATAGTTTGGCCAATTCTCATCAACACCCAAGTTACTGTGTGATAAATTTCAACAGTAACTTGGGTGAGGAAGAAATGAATTCATATCTACTGCGGTCTCTATGGATTTAGAAGAAATCCGTATCGTGATCAGCGACCACAGTTTTAGTGAAGGAGGCAGCGGAGATTTTCTTTTACAAACTGGAAGACAGAAAATAAAGTTGATCTACCGATTTTCCATTCTTTGCCCAAAGCCAGAAATGTGACGACGCTCCAGGAGATTAGCTATCCAACATGGCGGATATAGACCATGAACCCGATGGTGACAAAGTTATTCCTGAATCTTCATCAGACGAGTATTTTTTAACAAACCACGAACAGAATCCAGTCGACCAGCAGGTCCTACAGCTCCTTCCCGTATGTTCGAGCCTGAGGAACATTTTTAAGCCTCTCTGCCTGACATTTTTAGAACAATGCATTTCTACTGGTCTCTTTTTCAGTGCAGAAACCAGCAGAAGCTCAAAGTTTCTTTAGCTCCTTTCAGATGAGTCATCCGGTGTGACGTCATCGGCTGCAGCCGAAGCATTCGTTAGCTAAGGTGGTTGCTATGGCGCGCTCTTGGATTTGGCTGAATAGGATCTTTTTTTAGTGAATAAAAACCAGCCAGTTATCACTGCAACAAAATAAAAGCTTTATTCCCCTCATTAACAAACTTCATCTCTTCTTTAAATACCAGCAATCAAGACAGCAGCAGTAAAATGGATGCAAAGCCATGAGAAAGATGATGGTGAACATGTTGGTGCTTGAAGGATGGGTTCATTAGATGCTGGGATGTCGGCCGTTTGTGTCGACTCCTGAGTATCGGTCACTGTTTCTTCTTCAGGAAATCAGCGGCTGCTGAACTGACCAGCGGCGGCGCCGTTAACCATCGAAACCATCGTCTGTGGAGAAGATAAAACGGCTGAGATGAATGTATCTCTGAGCTTCTAGTTCATCTGAAATAAACAGGATGGAGCCCCCCCCACTCCTCTTTCCTGTCCGTGTTTCAAACACTGAGAGGCTACTTGTGTCTGTGTGTAGGTGGTGTTTCTGGCAGCCTCTGGTTGTGGAGTAAAAACAACAAAAACTGTCCGGTTGGCATTCGCTCACACATCCCAGGACGCCCTTCATCCTTCGCCCTATCCCCTCCTCCTCCTCCTCTACGCTCCTGTTTTTTTCCTTCCTTTCCTCGCTGCCATTTTTTCGCAGCACAGATGAAGCTCTTTTTCAACTGACGCCTACACTCCCTTTACTCGTTTCTCAGTCATTTTTTTATATCAGTAGCCGATCTAATTCTGTGAAACGCACACGGCGTACCGGGAGGCTGAGGCCCTGCTTGCTCTGACGATGTGTGCTCGGCTATAATTAAACCCAAATATTCAAACAACATTAGAAAGATGAGATTTCTTCTGAAGTGTCTAAAGCGGTGCTGGTTCTGGTGTCGAGATGAAGGTTTTCTGTAGTGACGATTCATTCTAGCCGACCCGATCCGGACCGATGACCCGTTCTTGGTGGGTTTTGGCTTCTGGTTTTCAGGTTATTCTATGTTGGTTATTGAGCCGCTTTATTCCTCTAACCTGAGGTCACAGGTCGTCACCAAGCCGTTTACCCGCTGCCTTGATTACCCCCCCGTCCACATGTCTCACCGTCTGCAGGTTCGGATCATATCATTCACACAGATTCCTGATCTGGGCTCCGTTTGGCGCTGCGGCGGTTGGACAGCATGAAGGCAGATGTGGAGCCATAAGAGCAGGTCTGCCTACATTATTAAAACGCTGCTCTTTGTGGATGAAGCTTGCTTCACTTGTTTCATGTGCATTTGCACAATTTAAACAGTTAGGAGGCAAAATAACAATAAAGGAGGACTTCGTTGCCGTTTGCGATCCATCTCAATCTGCATGGAATGGCTTTGATCCTGGATATAATTGAACACAGGGGAGCCACCAGGATGAGTCAACAGAGCATGTGGGACCCTGGCAACACCATTTTCATGCATTAAGATTAACTTCAGGAATCAGGCGCTCTACAATTTGCAGCTCAACATATGTTTCCTGTTCTGTAACAGCTTCATGTCTTTATAAAAAGGGCCGGGGGAAATGGATATAGGAAGGTTTAAAGCTTTGCCAAGAGGGCTTAGTAATTCCTGGCATTATAGCCTTACTTGATTTATTTTAGAACACAGCTTTTTGTTTTTTGCCTATTTCAAATTTAGGAATCTAAAAGGTGACATAAATATAAACATCAAACCTTCATTGGTTTGTTTCACAATCACATCAAATTAATACCAAATTATAATAACTGGACTTTGGTGAAATATGTTGGCTTTGGGTTTTTTAACTTCTCAGTTGCTTCAGTAAAAATAGCATCAAGTTCTGCCGTAATAAAGCCGACTTCCTTTCTGAAGTTATTCTGTGGTTCCCAGCAGACATGGCTTCATATGAAATCCAGGCTTTTGTTAAACCTCCAACACATCGTTGCATTATTGATGTGTGGGTGCAGTAAAATAAGAAGTGGAATAGCCTTTATTGTCCCACTGTGAGGAAGCTCAGGTGTCCCAGCAGCAAGTGGAAAATAAACAGAAATATGCAGATAAACATCTGAGTAAAAAATATACAACTAAGAATAGAAGAAGGCAGCAAAACTGCAACATAAGAAGAAAGACTTTATGCTTATAGTTTATCAGAAATAGCACCATTTAAAAACATTACAAAGGATGAACGTAATTAATTAGTAAAATGAGCAAATATTCTGACACCGCAAATACTGAGATTATGAAATGAGTTTCTCCATTTAACAGAGGAGCCGTTTGATTCATAATGATTTGAATATGTTACCTTGATCATATTAAAAAGTGTTTGTTAGCTTTATGTAGCATGTTAGCAGACGCTAGCTAGCACGTCCTTCAGACAAAATCCTCTGTTCTAAAAGTCCCAGAAATAAAAAGGATTTCTATTATAAAACAAATATATTCAAAATAAATTTACTAATATTTGTGAAAATATTTAGGAATTATATCTTTAACTGAATGAATAACTAAATAAAATAAATATTAAAGTAAGAACATTGATGCCAACATAAGCTGAGAATTTATTTCTTAATTGTAATTTAAATTCATGGCATTTATTTATTTAACAGACTATTTATTATTTATAACTGTATTTATCTATTTAACTAATTAACTAACGGCTCTCCCTTGATGTGATCATTTACTGCAGTATTCTTCTCAGCTGCTTGTAGGCACATAAAGTCAGAGTAGTACTACACTAATGTAGATTCAGAAAAATAAAACTAAAAAGTACATTAAAGTGTGTTGTTTTTATGTTGCTTAAGTACGTAACTAGTTATTATCCAGCTCTAGTTTAAATGTTGTGGTTTTACTAGAGTAGCATTAAAGTATCACTACTTTAAACCAGTTCTGGCTGCTCTGATTTTTGCACTAAATGATGATGTTCTAACGAACCACAGAGACAAACCTTCACATTGTTGTTGGAGTGAGACTTCCTGTCTGTGGAGCAGCTTTGATGCTCTGTAGAAGAACCTTTCTCTATTGGATACCTTATCTCCATGAAATCCACATGGTCCTTTCAGTCCGGCTGGAGCCCAGAGCCGCTCAGACATCAGGAAGCTTAAAATCTGAGTTTGTTTTGTTTTCAGACAAATTCAACCACAGAGAAAACATCATTGCAGTTTGTTCCATGTTTCCAAACCAGAGTAAAACTAGACTTATTGGTCGAACTGTGGGAACGGTTTCTGTGGAAGGAGTACTTTCTCTAGACTCTTCTTCTCATTAAACGGGGGCAGATATTCTCCAGAGACGTCAGCTGTCCGAGCGCTCTGATGTTCCTCTCTGCTCTTAAATTGGTTGTTTCTGAAAGTTTTCCATTGAATTGTTCTCCTTTTTGAAATGGGATTCTGACAATTTGACATATTTAGCATCTTTAGTCGAATCAGTGGAAAAGACAGAGAACACCATATCAATGACAGAAAATAGGATTTTACCTCCCGAAGGTTCATTTTAAACAGTGACCAGCAGAAAATGTTGCTTATAGCCAAAGAGCTGAAGGAAGGTTCCCCAGCATCTTTGGTTCTACTTTAAGTTGCTGCATCACAGACCATGGTGGTCCAAAACTGGACGGGAAATGTGTTTTAAGCTGAGCCTCAGAGTCTGGAGAACCACTGCTGTTCATCCAGATGGATCCTGTGGGACCTGCTGCATCTGCTGGAAACCACTCCGCTGCACCTGAACCTGGAACAGATTCAACACCACTAACCCCACCCTCCCAAACCCTGAATGACTCTCGTCTCTGATGCCTTCAACCTGCATCAGTGAGGGGAGAATAAAACTGGCTGCATTATTGGTGCAGGTCGTTTGCTTCTATGAGTCTGGATTTGAACTGGATTAGCAGCGATAGACCAACACAAAGCAGTTTATCACTGGGATCATGGGCAGTCAGACGGGGGCCAACAGGGGCCAGTGTAAGGGCCCCTCTACTGAAAACTTAATAAGTGAATTTGTTCTGACGATTTGAGCCGACAGAAGAGACCAGAACTGATTGGTTCCAACACTGGCAATAGCCCTACTGCTCCACTTATGAAAGCAAAATCTGTTGGGCTCCGTTTGGCATCAAGACAATTATTCTTGTTGCCACATCGACAGATAGGACACTGTTTAAAAAAAAAAAAAAAAAAAAGAGCCAAACACTCAGCACACTTTTCAGACCTTTCCTGTTAAAAAAAAACATCCATTAAGATAAAAAAGGATTTTTTTAAAACCAAACAGAAGAAAGGTGGGAGTTGGTGTTTGGAAGGTAGCAACAGTGGACAGAAATAGACTCCTGTTCCTTCATCAGCGTCTGTTTACGGTTAGAACTGGTTGAAGGGGCGTGGCCTCCGATAGGTCCTGCTGAGATGATCCAGAACGTAGCCGTTCACATTTCCTCTGCTCTACTCTGCCAGCAGATCAAAACTCCCCTTCATTTAGTTCTGGCCTGCCTTCGATGCTCCATGTTTTTAGTTTGGCGTTTTATTCTGGCTATGGGTTGGTTGCCACGGTTACTGAACAACGCTCCTCAAAAAGAGAAATCCCAGCAGAGATCATCGCAGTATTTGAAGCATAAATGCTCAAAAGGGACAATAAACCTAAATGTGGATATTACTGCTTCTGATTGATGGAAAATATTCCCTTTTCTACTTTCTCTCTCCAAACAGCATCAGGCTTCCTGTTTAGTTTGAGCGTATTTCTAAACCTTGATTAACTTTAAATCGAACAGGTGCTACGATGACAGGGCAGAGAGGAGGGACAGCATCAGAAGCTCACCTGTAAGACTTGAAGATCTCAGAAGAAAAACAGCAGCTGATTTCACCCAAAAACCAGACTTGGCCATAAAAGAGGAGCCATTAAAGGTTTGGTTACATCATGGGCGTAGGTTTGGGTAGGGACTGTCGTGACACGTCCCGACCAATATTCAAGGGATATAAAATAGTCCAGACCAATTTTTGCCGTATTAATTAAAAAAAACAAAAAACATATGTATTTTTTAACAAAAACAAAATAAATAAACGGAAATCTACATTGATTAGTTTAATATTTCAATATACTACGCAGTAAGTTGTAAGGTCCCCACCAAAACTTAGACCAAACCTACGCTCTTGGGTTACATCCTGCAAGAAGGCAGGGACACTGTTCGTGTTTCAGGCATTCGCCAGGCATTCGCCAGGCATTCGCCAGGCATTCGCCAGGCATTCGCCACGCATTCGGGCTCTAAGCTCAAGGGAGGAACATCTGGGGTCCATCGGTATCCTGAAAATGCAGACTGTAAGTTTGGTTTTTCCTCAGCAGGCCCTCTGACTGACCTCTGAGGATAAAGACTGGGGGGGGGGGGGCCCC
>JAUZNJ010035714.1:0-12139 GCA_034780135.1 Jordanella pulchra
TGGAGCACACCCTCAGGTCCCCCTTCTTATGCAGAGGAACCACCATCCCAGCATGCTGATCCAAGGACACTGTCCCAGACCAATGTTGAAGAGGTGTAGAAGCCATGACAGCCCGACATCTGAAGTATTGTGGGCAGATCTCGTCCACAAAGCCTTGCCAATGTGGAGCCAAAGCTTTTTTTTTTTCTTCTTTGTGACGGCACTAGTGGCTCGCTTTTCTGAGAGTAGGCTGACAGGAAAGGGGATATGAGAGAGGGGAGTCGGATTCGAACCCGGGTCGCCCGCGTCGAGGACTAAGGCCTCCGTACATGCCAATGCTTTGACTTCAACCTGCATGATAAGCAAATCCAGTCTGAGCACCCTGTCTCTTCTTCCACCACGGAAGGCATGTAAGCCAGCTTTCAACTTTTGATTGCAAATCATTTTTTTTATTTTTAATTCCCTCAAAATCTTAAAAAACACTAACAACAACAACAAAATTCAAAATATAACAAGATGTTTGCAAAGCCCTGTGTTTGGATGGCTAGTAATTTTCCAAGTCCTTATTATTTTGTATTGGGTACCTCCATCATACAAAGTGAAGACAATTTGCTAATTTTCTTTTATCTCATATCCTTTCTTGCTTATGTTTCCAGAACAAATTCATTTTTCCTGGAATGTGTCCTCAGCTTTTATAGCTATATTAACTAATAGAATTATCTGATATAGTATTCTTGAATTGTGTTTCTAAAGGCATTAGTTTGCAATAGCTGACAATAAGTTAAATCGAAAAAGTAATTAAATGAGCCAGACTGTTCCCAGAGAGGATCTTTAGATCTTTTTCAGGTCTCCAAATTAAGCTGCAGCTGTTGCAAATGTTTAAATGATCTGCATATTTGCGTGTAGAGATCTTGATAGTTTGCATCTGTGTTCTGATTTATGGAAATTGTGGGGTTCGTTGTGCTTACAGCGGTGAGATAAAGCAGATAAACGTCCTGTGATCGGCTATTTTTAACATATCCAGAGATGTGTTTAAACGCAAAACATACCGTTTTCACTGCAGTGAATGTATCCTGTTAAGATGAAAGTTTGTTTTTATCACTCCCATGATCAGTTTTTCACTGACTGGCCCTCCAATTTCCGAATAGCGGTTTATGATCAGGAATAAAGGTATGGTTCATCATTAACACAAAATTCTGTTATAAGAGACTAAATATAAACAATCACAAACTTTGAGATTTTCCAACTGTAGTTTTCTTAATATTTGTATAGCAAAAATTCCATTTTATGATATTATATATATTAAAAAGGGAGATTTTACATGTAATTGGATATGGAGACATTTGAACATTAGGTCACACAACAGAATACTAAACAAGTTCAAAATCAATTTAGTGAAAGTAATGTGGTAAATCTTTTGTTGTTATCAGCTTAATAAAACAGCATTTAGTATCAAGAGGTTACTTGTTTTTCTCTTATTATGACACAACCTATTTAGACATACTCAACTCTGCTGAGAGCTTAGTTTGTGAAACAGATGGACAATTTGGGGGCTTTTCTTTTTTACACATGGAGCAGTATTCTAAAGTAAAGATTCCACAAAAGAGGTTGGTATCAGGACATCCAAAGGGGAAGGACTAAGAAAAAGGATGAGTGGTGGGGGTTAAGAAAGAAAGGGAACACTGAGCCCTGCTTGGACATAATGAAGCATGGACTGGGAGCAGAGGGATGCTGGTAGTTACTCACAGATGGATCTTTTGAGGAAGGAGGAATTCCCCCCCCCTCATCACTGGAAGTTGAGGGAGGCATTGTAAAGAACAGGGGGGCTATGCCTTATCAGTTTCAACCACTTGCCTTACCACTTTCAATGCACTGACTTGGTGATTTCTGAAGTCAGTGCTGTCAAGGCAGATGAGGACAGCAAAAACTTACTGTAAGGTATACTGAGGAGCTATAGTGATAAAGCAAGTTCCGGTGACAAAATCATGTATCAGCATTTAAAGCAAGAGAAGAATAGAGCTCAATAGCCACCATTCTAACCTATCAGGACAGCACCAAGTCAAATAATATGAGAGAAATGTTGCAGAACATGCAAATGTAAAAAAAAAAAAACAAAACAAAAAAAAAAACATGTTAATATTGTAGCATTCCATTCTACACAAGTTATCTACAAAAAAGTTTACTTGAGGACAAATAAAACTTTAAAAGTTTTTTTTTTTTTCATATCCGTAAATAGCTAGATTAAAACCAAATGCTCCCTTTATACCATCCTGGATGAACAAGATTTTGCATGCTTTCAATCTCTGCTGAAATAACAATGCTATTTTGTGTTTTTCTTTTGCATTGCTTTTATTGCTGTCACCCTTCCAACATCAATGGGATTCTGGCTGGACTTTGTGTGCCTCTTAGGGGTAAGGAGACAGTCCGTTCTTGTAAACACTGGCTGCGCTTGCCCAGAATCAGCAACAAAAGCTTCTTTTTCAGACAGCATGCAGGAAACACTGTAGTAATCTAGATTCATTGTCATAAATATCAGATGACACCTTTAAACATGGAAAAAATGGAAAATGGAAGTTTGGAACTTAGATGGAAAACAACTGTTGTAAGAGGAGCTGGGAGGGTGCATGTCTGCATTCCCCACACTTTTACTGCCCTTCATTTGTTCTGTTATCTAAGTCTAAAATCTCTAAAATATTGGTTTAGGCTAAAGAAGAGAGAATGGTTAAACAGAAAATTAGTTTGTCATGCCATAAACCATGATAGTAATTTTTGGACACTGAGGACGAATGTCCATGTTTCATTTTAAGCTTTTTCTCTGGAGCAGAAGGTGCAGATTGCCTGGATTTTGCAGCCCATCCCTAACTAACTCCACAGGACACTTCCCACAGCATGAAAGTACAAAAAAAAAAAAAAAAACTGAAGACACCGAACTCTTCCTCTTTCCATGAAGCTACCCTGGAAGGCTCATGCTGGAAGAGCCAACATGGAAAGCCAGGCCAGAGACCTAGACTTGCTGGGGACCGAGGCTAAGCCAAGACAGTTTACATTTCAGAACTGAACTGCTGCAACACAGATAGTTTGCAACATTCCTCTTTGAGTTTCAGGAAACCCTAAATGATTGGGAAAATAAACAGAGTGAAGGAGGAGAACTTTCATTAGTGTGTGGCACGTTGGACAGAGGAACCACCCTCTGCTTTTAGGCTGTTAAAATGCAAACTGCTGGAAAAAACAACTGAACTTGGACAGAGGTACAAGGTCTGGCACATCAGGGAGAGTTTCTAGCTAAAAACGATATGGCTTTGATGATTTTGATCACTTCATATGTTTATTGTTAAGTAAAGGTAGGGACCGGATTTGGGTTTTTGAAAAGGAGGAGACTTTTTTGGGGGGGGCTATCAACGGAGTGGCAATGTAATCACATTGCACTGTAAGCCATGTAATGTGTTTTGTGGCAGTTGACCAAAATCCCGGCCGATTTTTAAAGCCCCCCAGGGCATTTTTTTAGGTCTGAAAAGAGGACGTCTGGTCAGCCTAAGTAAAGGCAAGGCTAACAAGATGGACCGCTTGGTACACCATGCTACAGTATGTTTTTGATCTGTTATAAAGTTAGAACAAACTTTATTTCACTAAGTTTAAACAATGATATAACGTCAACTTTTCATGTGTTCTGCCATTTGCTTATTACATTTTGATTACAAACTTATGACCAAAATTTATTTAATGAATCCTCATTTCTGCTAACTGCGAGCTCACTCGAAGATTAAAAATCAATTAACTAAAGGTTATTAATGTCTGATTAAGCAAACCATTTAAGAAAACATTATTTGGCTGAATAATGTTTTATGAAGAGGCCATGACACAAAGCTAATTTGATTGAGAATACATTGTCAGTCAATTCAATATCGAGTTAAATTCATAAATGGCAGTTTAAACTATTTTCTCATATCCTTGCCCTAAGTGATGGGTCACTTCTTTGGACCATGGAAGCATCTGGATGCATCAGTGTGGTCAAACAGAACAGCATTTAGGATCTTTGTAGGAAGGAATGGAGCAAAGAGGAAAAACAGAACCTATTCCAGTCTGTTTTGGTATCATATCCAGATTCTGTTAAAGCTCATATCCAATTATTAATGGCAGCGTTAATGTAGAAGTCTCCAGCTGAGATTTTAGAGAAAGACATGCAAAAGTATAAACAGATAATCTTTTCCAGGTGGATCAGTGCTTTGTAAAACTACACTCTGCATATATTCTAAAGGCATGGCTAAGGAAGAACAGAGAGCGGCGGATGACCAGTTTACTCCCTGCAGTCCTGACCTCTTGCAACAGAAAATGTTGCAGTTTAGAGACCAAAAATAGGACGCCAACAATGTAAAATGTGTCAGAGAGAAAGGTTGCAATTTGTGACCTAAAACCTACAGAAACTTCAGACCTCATGGCTTGGACGAGTTTTTTTTAAATCGCAAACAGGAAAAAGCTGCATTGGCAAACAATCTGTTGTCTGTATCTGTATCTGCTGTTTTAAATGTTCATCTAAGAACATAGCTATTTAGATTAAATATCTGAGAACCAAGAACCAAATACTAGTTTCTTTGTGCTACTCTGAGGACAACATGTTTGTCAGTCATTTGCCATAGTGATAGTTTGAAATTAAAGACAAAACGACTCAAAGAGGACACATCAAAGTGATAAAGTCAAACATTTAACTTTATTTTACACCAGTGGCTTTTCCCTCAATTTACATATAAAAATAAGCATTACACTTAACTGAGATGAAACCAGAGCTGTCCACGTGTGACTGTTACACGAGACAGAACTTTCAAACTGAAAATGAAAACAGATGCCTTGAACCTGCATCATGATGACAAGGTGCAGTCTACTATCCAACCAGAGACTGAGTCAATGACTCTTTCGTCAAAGGTTTTCATCTACACACCATAATCACTTTGAGCAGGGCAAATCATCTGTCCAGAAAAAAAATTCTGTCTTGTTTCATTTCATATTCCTTCCTTTTTTCTGACATCCATCCGTCCACCTTAACTTGTAGAGAATACATGAAAATATGTCTTTATGTACAGGTAAGCAACTGAGGATAATGAAATCGGATCTGAAGGATTGCTGGTGTTGAATCCCAGATTAAATATGTGGAACCTAAACTTTCAGAATGGAGGAAACAAGTTCTTATTGCTAAAAGCAGCTCTATTTGGATTACAAGTTACCCTCATCTGACAAGAAGACTATAGAAATGCAGTCAGAGTTGATGTCTCATCTTTAAGATAAACTGCTAAACAACAAACTGATCTATGAAGTAAAAATGTAAGTGTTGTATCACTATATTTCTGCTTTAATCTAGAAAGCCCTTTTACAAAGTCTACACTTGTTAATAAGTAAGTCTCAATGTAGTTTAGCAGCTCTTTTTGTTCCCAAAGAAAAGTAGAAAGCTTCTGACATGAAAATTCACTGACATATAGCTGATTGTTGGCAGTAAGGTTAGTGCAAAATATTTTTCTTATAGTTTTTTGGCAGCATGTATGATCCTGATGCACAAAAAAATCATTTAAAATCGGTTTAAGTAAAGAGTTGAGTCTTATGAACATGTGAGATCATCAAATAGTTTGGTGTCCTTTTTAAATTTGAGCCAATTGTCCTATCATACACCAAAACAAGTGTGTTTTTTTTTTCAATTCCTGCACAGATGGTCCTGCTAAACTGATGCAATTATTGAAATAAGCTTGTTGCAATATCAGCAATTAAAGGACCTCAAAAACAGCAGTTCCATAAGGTTTATCACCAAAAAGCATAAAACACTTTACATGGCTTGATAAATCTTTTTCTGAAACAAAAAATAGATTTAATGTAGCTTTTCAACTCTCCTAACATGACGTCCTTAGTGCAAAAATGCAGAAAAAGCATGCATCTAGACTTTTTTTTTCATTAAAAAGTTTCTTACTAATGTTTCCTCAGAAAAAGATACCTATTTTTTAAGATATACAGTATAACACATTGAGGTCATAGTACTGCAAGACTATACCCTCTGCATAGTAGAACAGAAACCATACCCATGAAAAATCAATTGCTAAATCTTTTTATTCCCCAACAGGAACTTAAGGCATCATAAATTTGTTAAATTTTAATTTTGAAGCCAACATAGAACAATGGAGACAGGCCTATTTTGAATCAAAACATATGATAACATCTTAATTTTTACTTAAATAACTATTTAACAGCCTAATAAAAATATTAGTTCTTTTAAATGCCAATAGTTCTTAATTTGGTTGCCTTTATTGAGAAGAATTTCTTAACTAATTGACCAGTTAAATGACAGAAAATTGTCTTTGTGGATAAGAAAGATGTTTGCTGGTTCTTCTCAACTGGATTTGATAAGAATTAGTCAGTTAACTCCAGTAATTGTGAAACAAATCAAGAATGTGATACGTCACAGCTGCTACCCCTACTGTGATTAGCTAAAAGCTCAACAGGGGATGCATGGGCCAATTGATTTACCTGAACAGCTCAAATAATTGTACTAAATGTCCCTCCCTTTTGCGAACACTTTCACCAGGAGGCTTTCCAGATAGATACGTATAGTTAAGTTTGAATTCTACACAGTGTCCATCTGGCTTATGCAAGTTTAGAACATTCCATTCTTTGACACCTTGTTTGTATATCTTTAAAAATATTACTCTTGTATTTAATTATACATCAACTTTAACTTTTAGGGTTTTTTTACAGCATATAAAGATGTTTTTTTTTTTTTACAAAGCCCCATCTGGAGACTAGAAAATAGCTGTTGTATTTAATTGTTTGCAATTATAAATATATTGCTCACATGCAATATTCTTCAATTTTTTGTTCCAGGAACTCGTCTTATCACAACCGTGGGACGTTGAATTAAATCTAGCACAACTCGCACATTAGTGTAGTTAAAAGTGCTACCTACAACTAAAGAAAACCTGTTTTGATCCCCAAAATGTTCTGTGTCTTATCATCCTCTGTCCTTCTCTGATGGGGAAATGAATTCTTCATGGTCTCTTGAGGACTTCACCAAAACCCTACAAAGAAGACCCACCTTTAGAGTAATTCTCTTTTTCATTCATTGATCAAATGTGACAGACTGATAATTTAAAACCATCTCAATTTGGGTAATGTAAACTAAACATGGGAACACTTATCCATAAATCCCAAATTCAACTCAGTCTGCTGCCAGACTCCCAGAAATTGCTCAGGAGATAAATTATTTAAAATCTTTTTCTTTTCTTTTAAAGTGATACAACCTGTTCATCCAAAGTCATTATAGCAAAATTTCTTCTCACACACTTAGAGGCAAGCATTAATAACACCACCTATAACCCGTTGTTTGAAGATGAATCTCTAAATCTAATGAAATGCAAATGTAAAGGGCTGGAAACTGCTGTTTAAAACAGCAGCAAAAGCAAGCAGCAACAGGGGTAAAGTGCTTCTAAATAGGAATTGAAATGGCAAAGCTTTTATCAAACTTATAAGGTTTGACAGACGGAATTTGGAACTTGGTTTTATATCTACGTCACCTGAACAAAAATGATCTTTTGTTACTAAAGCTTGCGCAGGTTGAAAACCAGGGCACAGAATTGTCATCTTGAATCCCTGAGGCTGTTTAAAGTAGCAGGGCTTGGAAATAAATCAGAACAAACTAGAAAAAGCAAAAGAGATAACTCAGGCCCAAAGCTAGATTTTGTTTTCAAACTTGATAATATCTTCCACATGCAGACTTTGTCTAAGAGAACTCAATTAAAAATAACAATGGGAGCAGAGAGGAACAGTCACGTAGAGTTAGATTTCTGCCACATTAGACCTACTTTGAGTTTATATTAAAACATGAAAGATGGAGAACAATGCTGCAGAATGTCCTGCATGAACCACCAGGAAGGAAAAGGTGTAGATAAAAGTTAGGATGCTGGAATAGTGCAAAAAAACATCTTACCAAGATGTAAAAAAAAACATAAAATTCTTCTAAAAATAATATTTTTTTAAATATTTGTTTAAATTGGGAAATTAGGTTTTTTTCTTCTTAAAATATGATTCTTAGCAGCAAAAACATGTACAAACACAGATCAAACAGACTCGGTGTGTATGAAAACAAAGAAAGTGCTCTGCAGTTCCACGATACAGTTCTTTAAAGCCTGATGGCTGACATCTTCATGACAAACCTGTTTTACTTCATACAAAGCCATGAGGCTTTGTTTTTTCGTGTCGTACTCTGTCCTGTCACTCATTCATTACTCCTATCGTCTTCCATAACTCTGCTCCAGCCACTGCCTCACATCCTTCAGGTTATAGAAAAATGGTCCCTTCCCTCCTAAGTAGGCGATCTTCCTTTGGTGCACAATGCATACTCGTTCATTTGCCACACCATAAGCCACGTTGGCATTGTTATCCATGCAATCGGCCACCAGCTGGCACTGTGGTGGTAGGGAAAAGTGCTCGATAAGTTTGCGCGCAGCTCCTATTCTCTCCTCAAGGTTCTGATGTTTCCGGAAACTGAAAGAGCAGGGCCCCATCCGGGGGGCCACCCAGCCATCAGAAGGGTGTGCCTCATCGATGTAGACCAACAGAAAATCAGCCACCTCACTGAAGTCCTCCACGAGCTGCCGGAAGGCAGGCAGGTGGCTGATGAATGGGGGTCAGGTGGCTGAGCCAAAGTTCACAACCAAAGGGCGGTCTGATGTCTCAAAATCCAGAAGGCGACATTCACCACTGGTCTGGATCCTGGAGCCATATGGGACAACAGAACTGCTCCACCGAGGTCCATCAGCAACCTTCACTACCTTGGAGTTTGGTGCCTCACAGCCAAGTTTCACCTGAGGAAATACAAATAGCAACATTTATTTCTTACACACCTAAAGTCAAAATTATCCCTCTTCTGTGGGATACACTAAATTCAAAAGTCTTTAGACATGTCGTCTAGTTTAATTCTCATCTGTCTTACAGATTAGAGCTTCATGGGACTCTGCTCTGATGCTTTACTTACTTTCATTAATTAGAAAATAAATGTTTGGAAACTTTGTGTATATTGTATTGCAAACATGACAAGCTACATCTTTAACGTATAAAAAACCCAGTCTGAGTAAGAATGACCTGGAACACATTAAATGTCTGTTAATTTAAATTTGATACATTAAAATATTTGTGAGTAAAACTTGATTTCTCATTCTTACATTATACATACCGCTTTATATGAAATATTATCAACTTCAGGTACTATGGTACTTTGAGGGAAAACTAGTAAACTCAATATCTTTGAATCATGTGGAGCAACTAGTCACACATTTCTCAGTACTTACACTAAATAACAGATTTGCTATTGTGAACACTGAGGGATGAAGACAGTACAGCACAGGTTCATCAAAGCACTTGAGCCAAATCAGTTTTGTTGTAAGAAATCAAAAAAATGTAATTTATTTCTTTATTTAGGATGTCAGTTCATGGTAGGATGAGCTTTGCCTCTGAGGCTTTGAATATTTAAAGACCTGAAAGTAGGCGTGTTTTAGATTTTTTTGTAAGTGCTTCTAAAGGTCTGCACAGAGAAACATGTTTTTCCTGTGTGTCTATGAGAAAAGGTTTTTCATTTCTTACAGCATGCACTCAAAGCTACAAGTGGATAAAATATTCTCATCAAACCGTTGTGTGATTGATCAGACATTTGATGAGGGTGTGGTAATGCGGAAAAGTGGAAATGTCAGTTTCAGTTTTCTTTAGGCCAAAACCTCCCAGGAGCTCTCCACTTAACTTTCTTGCGAAATAAAACTCTTACATCTCAAGTTAATACACAAATAGCTTGTATTCTTGTTTTATTCTGCAGCTCTTGGAAGGAGGAGTCCCTCCAGGTCAGGCATGTTTTCTTTAAGAGTAGGAATTCAAGTGTCTGGTTTCCGAATGGTTGTAAAATGGAGCCACACATGGAATGAGGGATCAGGAATTTATCTTTAGTGATGAGTCACTGTTCCAGTCTCTTATAATGAAAAAGCTGGGCTGAGGGAGCAATCTTTGGATTTAAACTTGCAATTAATGCTCAATGATGGCCATCCAATGAGAATAATAACTGTAAGAACAAGATTTTAGATACAAGCAGCTGAAATCAGGTTCCTCTGTAGGGTGGCTGTGCTCTGCTTTAGAACAGCAATGTCCAGTATCACTTCTCAATTGCTAGCACACCACATATTTCAAATATTTTCCTGGTTTTTCACATCTGAATAAACAATAAGTCATTTACATATAGCTAAAAATAGCTAAAAGTGTCATAAGAGTTGTCTTTGTTTGCTTACTTGACCTGTTACCTCTATGACCCAATCTCAAATAAGAAGTAATGGATGGGTGATTAGACAGACGGATGTACTATCTTCCTGTGTTTTTAATGAAGGTATTTAAGGAACAAATTGCAGGGTATATTTTTGACCAAATACAAACTGAAAACAATTAAGGTGTTTTGACCACAATAACAAAGTACATTTACCAATAAAATTGAAATTTCTTAGAAGTGTTTCTTAAAAAAAGTGACATCATTTGAAGTCACAAGGGTGAGTCAAATAAACAGTGCTGCTTCAGCTCTATGTGGAGAGTAGGTAGTAATCAGATAGAGCGAACGTGTAACTGAGTTTGGTAAAAGTTTAAGATAGCATTCATTGATCATGAACATGGTCAACGACATTTATGTGGGCGGTGCAAACTCTGTGGAATGATGCTGAAATGAATGAAATTTATTCCCTCAGAGGGCTCAGATACCACCAGTGTTCCAGTCCCAGATCAAATCATAGAGGAGCAGATGGCTCCGTAAACAAGAGATCCAGGACTGTTTGGGAACTGTGATTGGGGTCAATATAAATGCTAACGAAACTTTATATAAAGATAAGAAAACTGCACACACAAAGAGCAGCAGGCATTGCCCCACAAGCAGCTGGTGTTTCTTACTGCTTATCACATGAGTTCTGAAAACAGATCACACCGCAGAATCTCTCAGAATAACATCTGGTTTAGAAAAATAGCAGGATGCTGCTGAACAAAACTATTTCAGTAAAATTATCTCAAGTAACTTCACTGATTGCTCTCATACCACAACTTGAATCTGTCTCCTTTGGCCATTAATTCTCCCCCTGGTCTCTCTCGTCTCCATCTCTCTCCTCTCTTGGGTGTGCAATAGGCTCACAGTGTTGCGGTCCATCACATGTGAGGTTGTAAACATCTAAAGTATCTTCATTGTCTGAATTAGCATTGGTATCCACCGTTTACTGCTATAAAGTTAAGCAGACTCACCCACTTTAAGTCCATTCTGGTGCCAATTTTAGATACAGAAGTCAGACCACCAATAAGTCAAGGAAAGTTAGAATAAAAATAAACAAAATTGTTTTTGTTGCTTTGTTCATAGAATAAATGAAACAGATGTGTGTTGAGACACTTGTGCAAAAACCTAAAAACTTTGGGGATACGGGGAAAAAACATTTTCAGAAGAATATGGATAGAAGTTAGACAAGTACAAACTGTGAGGTTAAATTGATGTGGATGTGAGATCCTGGGTTTTTGTAAGTTGGGTTTTTGTAATAGGTAAAAAGAGTAAATGGACTGTGTTCACAGACTCACTTTCCAGTATGAAAAAACTTTTAGGATGCCTGGCTTGGCTGGTTCCACTGCTAGATGTTTATAGAGGAAATAAATCCTAGATCTCATCACAACTTATTGCAGTAAAGAAATGTTACAAAACTAGAAATACAAAACTCTCTAAGGAATTTATATGAGCTGTTTTGGTTCACAGAGAAGGATGTGCTAATGTCGGCTGCTCTAAATAATAAAAAAGGTTGAACACTTGTGTTTACAATAAAATTCCAGATGTGGCTCTCCATGCACTGGAAATGCTATGCAGCTAAATAGGCTTAGAGGTGTTAGTGGCGTAACTGGAAAGGCTACACACAAGCACAGACCTAATGCCTCCAGAATATGTTAAGTGTGGGTTTTACAATGTATGCAGTTTGAAACTACCAGGATGCATGGTGATATTTAAGAGCTCAAACTTAAACTGTCATCATCAAACTTAAACTGTCATCATCAAAAAAAAAAAAAAATTCCAAGATGGCGCCACCTACGGTCGCCCTGGTCCTCTCGTGCGTTGTGTTTTGTTTGTTTTTGTGTGTTAATT
>JAUZNJ010035715.1:0-12139 GCA_034780135.1 Jordanella pulchra
CACCTACACCTGGAGGCTAAAGGACACTGGTTGGAGGACAACAACGTCCATATTCTAGCTAAAGAACACAGATGGTTTAGGGGGGTCAAAGAAGCCATCTTTGCTAACCTGGAAAAACCATCCCATAATAGAGGAGGTTCACCTCACACCTACCTTCAGCTGACCCAACCTTTTAAGAGGCATGTGACCAAAACCACTCTGATGAGGTACTTAACAACCCATCAGAGCCACCTTTTGTTTCTTTTCTCCCCCTTCCCTAATTTTTGGTCACACTTACAGTATATTTATCTCCTCCAAGGAGGTTATGTTTTCATCTGCATTAGTTTGTTTGTTTTGTCAGGTGGATTTTGCTAAAATTTTCACAGAAGGTGGATATTATAACCATTGACAAATGATTCAATTTTGAAGATAATCCAGATAACTGTTTGAGGGACGGGCTGCTTGGCGGAGGTCTGCTCTTCAAGTGTTTTTCTGATGCTTAAACGTTCCAACAGATTGCTCTAGTGCAAACTGACAAAATTGACAAAGACTCTTGGATAGGTGTTGAAACTTCTCAGATAACCAGGCAAAAGTCTGGTTGCCTTTGATTTAAACCTGTTTTTGGTCAGATACCCATAAAATGGTGTTGGTTAAGGTCTGTAGTTTTCTAGATTCTACTATCAGTGGACGACTCACAATAACTGATTAAAACCATAAATTCTGCAGTCCTATGTAGCAGGTCAATAAATCACACAGAAATAGCTATTTCTGCATGTCCAAAAAGGGGAAGATTATGGCTTTGGGTGGGTCTGGTTAAAGTGTGCACATAAATCAATTTGAAATACATTAGTAGGGTTTTCCTTTATGCAAGAAAACCATGAAATGAGGCAAAATTAGAATAATCACTGCTTTTTTCTTTCTTTCAGATAGGCAAGTTAGTTTAGGTATGTTTCCCTAAATAAATGTAATCATTCAAAAATTATTTTTGTTTCCAACCAGGCTCTCACTTTTTGATCTAAAAATATATTTGTAGATCTGAAACACTCAATAAGAGTGACAAAATCATAAGAAATGGTCTGATCCAGAGACTTATGAGAAAAGTTGCCCAGAAGTTTTCATGGAATTGTGAAAACATCACTTGGCACTAGCAAACTTCCCTCCAGGGAGATCCCTGAATTCCGGTCACTTCCCGAACCCGATCACAGCTGTCCTGCCATGTCCGGTTTGTCCCGCCACTCACTCGTCTCATGATGTCCAGTCTGCACCATCTGCTCTCTGTTTTAATAAGCTTGCCACATAAGATGCGAGTCTTTGTATGTGTTTCCCCAGAGGGGCCCACCACTCACACAACTATTGCACACATACAGGTACTGCAAGCTGTTGATGATTAGTAGCATTTGCCAGCAGGAATATGACTATATTCAGAGTGGTCAGGAAGGCAGACTGAAAATAAATTTGAGATGCAAGACCAATCGATCTCTTTAAATTCTAGTGAGCTAATTACAACAAGAGACATTCTGCTACCAATAACAACACAAACGAAAAGGTCTTAATGTGTTTCAGCTGTAATGAAGTATAAAGCGCCTCTACTTTATATGCACAAAAGTAAATGAGTTGTTTAGTTTTGCACAAAATGAAACCCTTACAGACCTTGATATTTCATCCAATTACAATGGCCTTGTTCTCTTCTTCACCTTAATAAGCACAACTGACGGGAATTATTACACGACTCTCATTAGCGAGGAGTGTCGGGGGTTAATGGATGTCAGAGGACAGACACGACTAATTGGTGGATTGTTTACCCCTCCAATCAGTCAGCGATAGATGAGGTGTTGGCTCCTTTCCAAAATGAAACCAAGAAACTTCTGAAATCTCTCTGACAAATGGTCTTTATTATAATTGCAGCTATCGCTGTGAAGTTCTTGGCATAATTCTTATCTGATTATTGCACCTGCACAGTGCTAATGACCTCCACTGTTAGTGAATTTTGAGTTTCCCTTTGACACTATCCGCTCCTTTAAAACAAGTTTGCTCTTCAGTCCAGCCAACAGATTTTTGTGTCTAGAAGGAACTGAAATGGTCATTAACATGCCAAATTGTGTGTCTTGTGAATCATTTTTTGTTGGTTTGGCTAATTATCTTGAATCAATATTTTTGCTAAAAGACCCAACAGCAGCCTGTTTTAAAGATTTAAGGAAAAGAGCACCTAATTTTTATAAATACTACCCTGGTACATTAAAGGGTTCACGGTACCATGTACTAACAAGGTTCATAGAGCTTTAAGAGACAGATCCCTCACTAGATTATTATTTGTAATCTCTTAATAATGACTTCATTAATACAGTAAAATAAGTAAAACAACCTGATATTACCTGAGTAATATCAGGCTGAGTCATTTATTACTATTACTTATTACTGTATAAAGTCAAGTGAATTTATACGGTAATAAGTATACATTACCTCTTGTTAATACTGTTTTCATATTTTATTTGTTAATAAAAAGAAAATCTGGAAAAGGGATGAATAACTTCACTGGATGAAGAACTGACTATTTTTAAGCACTTTGTTTTCAGCTGCAGCTGTTGATGATCATGATGAAAAACAAAATGCGCCAGATATACATATCTACATTTATGTTCAAATGAGACATCCCACATGAACACAAAAATTGTTGTTTTGATGTTATTTTCTATCAACCATTTGTGGACAACAAGTAAACATTACCTCTTGTAAATACTGGGTTCGTCTTTTATTTGAAAATAAAAAGAACATTCAGAAAACAGATTCTTGTGCATGAAGTTATTTTTGAACATGGTCTCAATTTCATATCTATCCAGGTCATTTGTTTTAACAAAGCGGATAAAAAGATCACCTGCTTAATATTTAAGTAACCTTTTGTTTTTTTTTATTTTACACTTTATTAATTTCTTTCCTTATATGTTTATTTTGAAGCCACTTGGCATATGTCCTCTGGTATGTTGGTACGGGGCCACACTTTGGTCCAGCCCTGTTAATCCCTAGTTATGTGCATTTCACCTTTAGCTCTGATTGAAACAGGATCATTGTTTTCGTCTGCTACATCTGAAGTCTTCAGAGCTGCAGACAGCTCTTTAGTTCAGTGGGCTACTTAATAAATCAACCAATAAACAAACACACAGAAAGTCACATCACTTAAAACCCTACACATTACTTTGCAGGTAGTTTTTTCACCATATGCTTGAATGTTCTACCATTTGGCTAAAACGGATAAAAAGTATATTGCAGCTACAGCTGATTGTTGCTAACAAAAAAAAAAAAAAAATGTCTGACTTGATGAGCAATATTATCTTGGATGTAAATGTGCTCACCAAAAGCTTGTTCCGTTACCAACAAGGCTGGACAAATTCATCTGACATATTTATGTTAAAAAATGTGCAATTAAAATGCTTTGTCACCATCTATAAAGAAATATATAATCAATTAATTATAGTACATGTATCTGATGAGGCTCATTTGTCAGATTTAAAGTCCTTTTTGGAGATAAAAAAAGCCTTTAGGGAAGTATTAAAAATGTTGTCTGAAGGTATATTTCTGTATTAGAAATGTGTTTTTGATTGGTTTGATGTAATATTCTAACCCTTCATGTTTTCATTCACTATAAATGGAACATCATTATAATTAAAGGCTTTAAAATATTAAGCCCTCTATAACTAATCTATGTTTTCATTTTGAAAATTGAGTTAAATGCATAAACTTTTAATAAATCGAGAAATGAGTCTGTATGGTTTTGTCCTCCTGTTTAAGTGGTTATGACTGAGAGCCTCCATGTCTCTGGAGAAATAGGCCACTGAATGAATATAAAGCGGGTACTACTGAGGAGTATCCTGCTCCTAAATCTGGCCTTTTTCTATCCTTATTCATTATGATGATAAAGAATAGGTTTTATTGACTGATTAATCAATAAATTACAGTTATCATGGAGCATATATTGTATATTTCACTTTTTAAATTTTAAAAGTTAAGAAAAATGTGATGGATTTAGATTTTACAGGTGAGGTATGGCTTTGCACAATTCAGCCCAAGTGACGGTATGTTTGTTTAGGTTCTTAAAATGACTAATATCATCTAATATTTTTATTTCCTTTGCTATATCAATATTTAATAAAAATGAATTTTCTTTTGAAATTTATCACCCGGCTCTTTTATAAAGCAGAAGCATTTCGAATGAATATAATAGGGGATTTGAAGGGAGTTTCCTGTTTGTCAAATAGCAAGGCACAGGAGCTTGATTTTCACTCTTGTCTCGCCTTTTTGCCCAAAACATCACATAAAGCAACAGCTTGTGGGTAATAAACGTCATTGAAGCCAGCTTAGATGGACACTTAGTCAAAATGTGGATCCAGGGTGAATAGGGGCAGGGCGGAAGACCGCTGTGGAGACCTGGGACACACAACACACCCATCAGAGAGTACATGCAGTTGAAGTATGCAAGGAGTATGCATGACAAGGTCAACAAGTCACATGACTTTACGTTTCCCATCAGGTGATGCGGAACAAGACAATACCTACAACTGTAAAAAAATGATGTCAAATGTACGGAGAAATACCAGCAGCTGTTGCTGCCAGAAACTTATTGTAAATAAAACGTGGAAACCATATAAGAGAAAACTGCCCATCAGTTTGGTAACTTTAAATCTCACTGTTGAAAACATGTTTTTTACTGTAAATTATTGTAGAAAAAACAAATACCATCACCCCTTATACTGTAATGTCCTGTAAAACAAATTACACTTTCAGTGAATTTTAACATTTATTAATTGTAAAATAACAGATATATTATGGTCTTTTCTAACAATCTTAGATAAACCTTAATATGGTAAAAAAAAAAAAACTTTAAATAACTGGAATGTGTTAAACCTTTTCAAAGCTATAGACCAATAAAAAAAACATAGTAAATTCATAAAACTCATCACAACATTTTATTTGGACCAATTGAATTTTACGGTAAGTTACTGCTAAAATACACAACAATAACATCAGTGAAACAGACAGAACAGATCATATTAATGTCTCTATGCTCACAAATCTGCAGAAATGTCAACAATGCACATACTGACATATTACGCACTCACCAGGCGGAAAAAAAAGTAGTTCCCACCCAACATGTGCTTGTAGGCAATTATCTTGTTAACATGCTTTGCCTAAAATGACTGTAGTACTAAAAGTGTTGAAATGTGAATTTAAACGTTTTTACTGTTGCTATTTGATGGTATTTTGCTGTATTTTTTACTGTCTTTTTACAGTGTAATTCTAGTTTCTATTTTGGATTTTTTTGGATTTATTTGGATTTTTTAGCAGTAAAAATACTTCCAGCTCTAGTGAATAAATCAAAACCAGAAATTGGTATTACTTGGTCTATTCTTTCTGACTAGATAAGATATCAACATGTCTCACTCATGTTAAATTAGCAAAAATAAATGATGAAACACCTCTCTCAGAAAATATGGCTAAAAGAAGCACCTGCTGGTATGACTTCTAACTGTGTCCCAACACAGCTCATTCATTCACCACCAAACCAGCAGTCTTTGGCTGGACAGTTGCTGGACAAGATGGCTCTGTTTCTAAAATAAAGGCAAGATATATTTCATTGTCCAACAGAAAACCTGCAACCTCAACATCCCTTTGTCGTGCATACCTCGACAAATGAGGAGTTAAAGTGCTTGCATCAACATCACACAGATAACAAAGCTACCAGCTTGCACTTGTAGGTTTTCTCCCATTAATCAACAATTAAACAGCAGGGTTAAAATGGTGGAGCAAGCACTTTTGATCGGGATCCTGCCCAGAGCCTTTTACTAATCTCTCTTCTGCCCAGTTTTCATTTCTGACTGTATTTTGTGTTGCAGCAGTGTTTGTTTTATCTGCCTCTGCTCCAAATACATCTCAGATTTACATTTTCTGTCTTTCATGTAACTATTTGTTCATTGCTGAACAGAAATTGTAACAAAACAAAACAAAAATCCTGACAAAACAAATCCAATGTTTTTCAAAGCTTGGCTTTGGTACTGTACAGTAAAGTACATCTTTATTTTTTTTCTCACACCCTATTTCTTTAGAATTTCATTCTATGGAGTAAGACTTTGGTTAAATCGAACCCCTAAGCTTTCTACTTCCCACTCGTTTCAGCAGAAACCTGAAGTAGAAGTGCATCCTTTCTACTGGGCAGCGGAAGGTGAAGCTCTAAACAAAGGCGGATTGTCATCATGCTTGGGCCGTTCTCGCAGATATACTCTCAACTGTAATTATTTTTTTTGTTAACATAGTATTTATCATTACGTCTCTGAAACCCCTGTAAGCTCTAGTACAAAGAGCACTGACAGGTTATGCTTATTAGGTTTATAACATTCAAACATTCTTAAAAAGCAGGAATAAAATAAAACTACCATAATTGATTTTAGAACACTTAAAAGTCACAAAGGTTTTGTTTTGATCAGTAGATACTAGTGTTCTGTTTGATACTCTTGTCAGTTATTAAATCTAAACTCTCCTTACTGAACTCATCTAATATTTCCTCTCATTGATGCAATTACTAATGAGGTTTTTGTTTGTCTTTTTTCCCACAGGAAAGTAATCCTAGCAAGTGTTTCTGTGTTCAGTTGTGTGTTTCATAAATAAAGTACTCTTCAAGGTGCTGTAGGCCAAGTTATTCTATGCTCAGCTGTTTTTTTGGATAAAGTCATTGTAGGAACTGTTCCTGCCATTCAGTTTGTGTACTCTCTGTGTGTAACCCCCCCCTCAGGCTTTCTTTGCTCAGTAATTCTTCATAGCTGCGGATTGTTCTTAGCGTTGCCAACAGAGATATTGCTGGCCTTAACTTTGCTATTCTGTTCTGTTGCTCTTTCCCCTAGATAGCACACATGGCCCACTGCTTCTTTTTAACTGCATTTCTTTACTGGACAGAGCAATCAATAAAGCTTAGAGTTAACATTCACTTTGTGTACCCTTGGTTTTCCTTTCTACTGAATGTGCTTCTCACCCAGTGTTTCTTTGGTTTTCTGTGTCCGCTTCCTAATTTCTCAACCCTTACACTGAGGCTGGTTCTACTGGAGTACTATTTCTATTAAAAGGAAGTGATTCCTCTCCACTGTTACTATTGTTGGTAGAAAAAACCCATGACTCTGTGCAGTAAGACCAGTAAACTTAAAAAAAGGATTATTCCAACTTTTAGAATAAACTTAATGCAATTGGTTTTAAAACGTATTTGATTCAGTAGCATGATAATTAACTTTGAACTTTATTTGGTCATTCAAAGCTGTTTTCTGTAGGATCTTGAGATCCTTTTGCAGATAACTTGCCACCGTTGTGGGATCTTGAATAAAACATAACCATGCCGTATTTTTAGATGTACTTTATTTGTCACCAGTCTTTCTTGCCCCCAGAAATGCCTATTTTGCACAGCTAGCCATTGCTAGCCTTGCATATACTGCAAAGCAACATCTCTCATGCACGTCCCCATTCGGATTTTTTTTTACTACTTTTTACTTGTATGATCGGCATCTACAAAGAAGGAAATGAACCTGAACCTAAAAGCATATTTGTTTTTCCATTAGCTGAAGTATAGTTAAAACCAGCCAGTAAATGAATCTATGTAAAGTTCTACAACCTAAATTTAAAAAATAAATAAACCTTAATAGACTCATAGACTCAGACTATGTGTTTGGAGTTATATCTAAAGAAAGTACTTTGTTGAGATTGATTTTCTGATACTTATTGACTGCAGAAGGATTTTGTGTTTTTTAAAACAAGTATCTCAGTGTGCGCTGTATGTGTAATAAAGAAGCATTCAAGGCAACAGCATTCATGTTGCTGCTGGTTCTTAGAAGGACCTATGTGTTTGTATTTGAATGCGGAGGAGTTAAGTTCAGGAGGCTTGCAGGGAATATCAAACTGTAATGCTAGAAAATCAAATTTTAGATTTACTGTATTTTTTATAAGGTCTCAAGTAACAATCCTTGAATATTTTGAAAAAAAAATTATACAATTTTTTTTCATTCACCGACAGTCAAGTCCTTTCATTTCATGTTGTGAAAAGGTTTTTAGGGGAGGGGGTAGCTATATTTCTTTAGCAAACTAAGGGTTATTTTGGTCTTTTTCTGGTAAATAACCTTATTCAATGATTTAATCTAACAAGGTAGAGCAAATGCTTGATCAAGCCTCTGTTTCTGGGGTGTTTCAGCTTTTAAACTAACAATTGACTCATATCCTGTCAAATGGTGAGTACTTCCTTAGTCCACTGGTGAAAAAACGAAAACTGTGTTTGCCACAACGGGTCTTATTCTATTGCACTCAGAGGAGCAGTGTATTCCAGTTCTCCACCAACCACGTTTTTTGTCCATTAAAGAAGCTACAGAAACTCCTGACAGTAAAACAGTAAACCATGAGGTCATCTGTGTTACAAACCAGGACTTGAATAAAATGTCCAACAAGAGTTATTAGGACACTGTTTCCTGATCCCCATTGGATCCTGGGTAATTATTGCTTGTCAAAATATACTGAAATATTGTAAAAGAAAAAAACAACAACACGTACACTGTGTTCAAATTCAGCGGCTGCGTGGCTGGATCTGTCGGACGGTTGCATCATAGTGCGGCGCCTCGGCCTGTTCACATCGCTAGACTCCTTCATATTCAGCCGATGAATGCAGCCTTCATTTGGTCTGTTTGAAGGATGGGTCCCGTGTTTCCTACGCAGCCTTCGTTTTCCCATGATTCATTGCGAGTTAAGACAGCTGCTCCGTGCTCAGAGGAAATGGCGACGAACAGTGGTGGATATTGGAAATGCAGTTTAAAGCAATAAAATTAAGTAAATATTTCCGTCTGAAATTAACTAAAATATATTTAATTAATAATTGTATAGAAAAAACCCTCCTTATTTTCATGGCCCACGAAGGACCCGGTCCAGGTAGAACCGGGTCCTTGGAAGACGCAGCCCATGAAATCAAACACAGCAATGGTCTGTTGCAGATATCCGACAATAAACATTTCTTTATTGTAACCCAAAAGACAGTTTCATGTTCAAAGTTGCAAGTCACACTAACATCTGTTTAAGGTGTCACTATTTCCATTTGCAGTGTTTTAGAAGATGTCTAAGTCAAGGAAGGTTATATGTCCCCTGAGCATCTTCTTTTGATCTGTTTAATACTCCAGTACATCTAATTTGATCTCCAGCTAAGCCAGGCTGCCACAGATGTTTTTATTCCTTTCAGAAAATGACAACATGAATCCTGGATGTGGGCACTGCTGCAAGATGTACACAAGCACTACTAGAATGTGACTACAAAGACTCATGGTGATATTGCTTGATCTAATGCACGGCACAAAATCCCCCCTACAATCCTATGATGAAGGTTCACTTATCTTGGCAGGCCTGACCAGTTGACAGCAGCCTTCTAAATATTCAGCTAGTAATTATTTGATGACTTCGGGGCAGTCATAAATTGCATGTAGTGCATTAAACTTCCATTCTGAGATTTTCCTGTAATAATTAGCTACAGGAAAAATAAGACAGATGGTGATTTATTTCTGATGCTTTGGAATAGTGTACACCCAACAACTGTCAGTCCAAATTTGCATGCACTTACAAAACAGGGGACCCGATCCACAAAATGTGTCTCATTTCTTTGCTTTCAAAACTTTCACACAGGCTTTACCACTTTCACACCAAAGTCCAACCATCTTGTAATATGTGTGTTTTTTTATCCTAAACACAGAAAACCTGACAGACTTTAAATGAGGAATTGCTGAATGTCAACAGAATAAAGAGGCCAGCTTTGAGCTTGCTGTTGTTTTTAGAATCTTTTGAATTTTGCTAAATTTGCTAAGAACGCTTTTATTTTTCAAAAGACCTTTGGAAGACTGTGCTATCTCCACTAAATTCCAGGAATGCGTATGTAAAATACCTTGTCAACATCATTTTTGTGCTGTGAAAAGAGCAGAGTGCAGTGATCATGGTGTTTCGTTTTACAGCAAGACTTCAAACTGTTTTTCTCTCTGTTTTGGCAACACTGATGTTGACAGAGATGTCAAAAGTATCTGGGGGAAAAAAAAAGCAAAACATGTCAAATTGTAATTTTCCAACTGTTTCTGGATCAGGAACCTTGCTATTCTTAGAGCCCACTTGTGGATTAGCTTTGGGAATTTTTCATGACTGTAATATTTTATTAAATACAATTGCAACCCATTTAAAAAATAAAAGTATAAGAGAGCAACTCAGTAGGTTTCCTGAAATTGTAATGAGTTAAGAGTGAAATGAAAAACGGGTTTTATTATATTAAAACAATTAAGTTATGTGTGTTCTCTGTAGAAGTTTGAATCATTTTTTTAGAGTTGATTAAAAATGTACTATTTACCTTTAAAATAAAAAAGATATGCGTTTTAAATTTGATTTAACAGTAAATAATCCCCTGAACTGAGATGTGAAAGCTCCAGTATTGTGTCACGCTCGATTTCTTGCCGTTCTGATATAGAATATTTTTCAGGAAGTTCCAGCTTCCCTTTTGTTGATGCCGTAAGACAGTCAATGGGGAAATGTTAATCTAGGTTTTAGTTTACAGTTCCAGCACATTCCATGTTTATGTATGATGAGAATGAAACTGGGTATGTATTTTTATTGTAAGGAGGACGATCAGCATGTGAAAGCTCTTTCTGGCACCACAACATCCAGAAGCAAGCTGCTGCTCAGAAGATCCCTGCGGTGACAACCATGAATTTGCCGTCCAGAGAGGAGTGTGAAGGGTGGGACCAGGCGAAAGTGGCTCTTTTTATGTCCAAGGTGAGTTTAATAAAAAGGACATAAAAACATCTAAGTAGCTAAAGTTTCAAGGGTTAATGCCGAGGCTCAGGTAATTGACAGGAAATGTTACTGAAGGAAATTCTTTGTGATTACCATCAGAATAATATGCAAGACTGTGCTGCAACTGTGACCAGATTAAAAATTGATGGACTCAGACTTCTGGTAAGTCAAAATCTTTTTTTATTATTCTTGCTTGAATTCTGCACAAATGAAGCATTTTAACTCACAGGCGGTGAAATACTTATTATATTCAGGGCTGTATTTTTTTCTTTACCTTGCTATTTAACATAAAAACGGACAAATCCTCTCAACAGCAGTAAAATGCTTCATAAAATTTTCATTCACCTTTTGTTGTGTGTATTTTCCAATTTGTGTTAAACATTACGTCACAAAACAGAAGAGCATACAGTATTTTACCGTCAGTCAGAGAAGCAGGAGACATGAACCATGACTGATGTGAACCCATTGCTTGCATTACTTCCCACAGTTTGACCTTCCTCCTACAGATGTCAGTAAATCGGTTTTAACTTCTGCTTTGAGAATCACTCTCATGGCTTTGGTTACACTTATTTTCATCAAAATGTTTGAGTAAAACCATTGACAATTTCAGCTGAGGTTTTTCTGCTTGCTGAATTGGAGGAAAAGGCGTAATGTCTTGAAAATTAGGATTTTTTATATAAACTGTGTTGTATTTTTATGATCAGTTTGCAATTACAGGAAAAGGCTTTTGTAAATTTGGAATATAATTATATACTATTAGTCCTTAATAATATGGATTGAAAAAGAAATGTACCAACCTGAACTTTTATACAGTTTGTGACATTACAAGCACAACCTGTCTTGGCAAATACAACTGCAGGTCTTTGTGACGTGTCTCTAGCAGCTGTTTATTTGTTTTGTAAATTAGCTGAAGTTCAGTTGAACTGTATGGGAAACATCTGGGAATATAAATGTTCAGGTCTTGCAAGAGATTATGAAACTGATTTAGGTCTGGACTTTAAGTAGGCCATTCTAGCATATTGATGTTCTTTGATCTAAACCAGTCTGTTGTAGCTCTGTCTGTATAGTTGATAAAACAATACACTGCATGTTTTTTTTACAAAGCATTTCCAAAAACACCACACCTGACTAAAGCACTGTACACCAATGGAAGTGAACTAAGACCAGCAAACAAAACAAATCAGAAAAATAAATCTAATAAAAAAGGAAATTCCTATTGGTTTACTGGTTTCTATATAATTGAAAACTGAAATAAAATCCAAGAAAAGATCATCTTTTCAATTCAATTTCAATTCAGTTCAGTTTATTTCTATAGCTCCAAATCACAACA
>JAUZNJ010035716.1:0-12138 GCA_034780135.1 Jordanella pulchra
TTTGTGGACCCATCCTTTTTACTATAAATCTGTGAACTCGTCTGCGCGCACACAGCAACTCGGAGGGGAGGGGGGGGATGTTTCGGATCGGAAAAGGAAGCGCAATTCTTACGGTTTAATATGCAAAAAAAATTATTGCTCTACCTTACATGGTTCGAATTTAAAAACATGTAAGCATTTGGGAGCGGGGGCGCTCCCATCGTCCGTAAAGGGTTAATGTCTCTTTCTTGGGGTTGTGCTGGTATGTTATCATATGTCAAAAAGAAACAACAATATATAAAGTTTGTCTAAAAGTTGTCAGATTTTAAAAAAAGACAGATGCTTGAAATAGCATAGGCTGGAGCAACATTTTTATATTTCCTAACAAATTTAGAAATGTTTTTCAACTATGTGGGTATTTTTTAATATTGCTGTCTACATGACAATACTTGCCAAACTAAGGTCTGCTAATCCTATGTGAAAGCTTCTTGTAATGTGATCAGAGTGGAGCAGCCCTTAAACTTTAATCAGGTGTACACAAAGTATGCTGGAAAAATTTAAATAAGTTTAATGTTTTGGCAGAACTTTGGCAAAAGCTGTGTTACAGATCCTTTCCCACCATAAAAAGTCAGGAATGTGGAACAGGATTAAAGTCAACTTTATTCCTGGAGACGAGCTGTTGTTTTGGATGATTCAGCACCCAGAAACTTTGACTTTTGGGATGCGCTCTGAGGATTATGTTATGGTTGGAAAATAGATTGAGGGGAGTCCCAATTTAACCCAAAACTGGAACAACATGTCACTAAACACAGTTTGCCACTTGAAGATAATCGCAATGAAAACAACAAAAAAAACAAACAAAAAAACACCTTACCTTCAGTGGTAGACAGATTTTACATGAAAAACCTAAGAAATACTGCTAGGAATCACAGCAAAAATATAAAATACAAGACTGGGACTGTGATCTCAGTTTCACACTTAAATGATATATATTTTTTAAAAAAGGACAAGGCAAGTATGCGTGTATATAAGAATATACATGCATAGTATTTGATCAATACTATTTTATCAATTTACAGCTCAAATAATCAAAAGAAGTTCTTGAACTTATGAGCAGAATAGGCTAATTAAGAAAGAGAAAATTCTTAAATAAAAATGTAAAACAAATAACTAAGGAATTTTTAATATATGATGGTAAAATAGGTTTGGAATGTAAGTTTGAGTAAAACAACAGACACCGTTGGAATAATATAATTGTACATAGAAAAAAAATGGAAGCCAGTATCAGTTATACTGTACTTTGGCAAAAAAAAAAAAAAAAATGTTCTTAAGGGTTGTCAGCCTTCTTTAAAATGGTTGAGGTAGATTTGAATCCATTAGATCTACAGGATTTTTAAGTATTTTCTGAGGCATTAATTAGTTGAATGGAGTGCTGCTCTATAACCTAGCATTTTTGGACTAAACAACAAACAAACATTTTATTCTGTCTTTATGGCATCACGATGTTGGAAAACTTGACCCGACTAATAATATATTATGAACAAACAGTCTCAACAGTGCTGATAAAATATAAAGAAGTGTATTGTCAGCATACATAAGGTCAAAGCAGTTGTAGTACTATAAAACATACATAAGAGGGAAAGTGGTTTATATATGAGTAAAAGTCTTTGAAGGACAACCCTCTTATTTCTTCTCAGTCAGATTAGTGTGCTTACCAAATCACATCTTCTCCTGTGCAGAGATGCAGGCATTTTTCTGCCTGTACAACATGCAGAAAGCAGGAATCAGATTTAGGATGTGCACATATGCAATGTCCAAGCAGCTTATGGATATAGTGACAAATGTCCAGGCCTTTCACTGTTACCTCCACTGACTCTGACTCCAACTAATGCTTAATCATGTTAGATTAAGATGGATGTAATAAGTCTTCAGAACTGCTTGGTTTGTCTATCAAAGATTGTCTTTTTTTACTTAAGAGGTTGTGCATGTTCTGAGTTTGATTTGTGGGTCTAGTGGTGAAAGTTTAGGGTCACTTATCAAAAAGATCTTGAAAATTAATAAAAAAGCCTTCCTTGAGGAGGTCCTGCAAGGAATTGTATTGGGTTGACGGTGATAACAGATACTATCTTGTCCGGTGATAAATGGTGCAATGGTAACTTCACCTAAACTTTTACATTTACAGAACTTTAAAAATGCACCCTGCATTTTAAATTTAATTTGAAATGACTGTGTATCTTTGTATCTTTTTATCATAGATAGGACCACTCAGATGTGTACGTCTAATTATAAAGACAGGATGGATACTGAAATTAAATAGAATACATTGTGTTTGTGGTAAGAGAGTTAATACGTATATCTACAGTGAAAAAAAAATAATACTTTGTGCTATTCAATTTGAAGTGGTAAAAAATTTTGACAGAGTCATCTTCTCCTGCAAGATTTACATTGGGTCTGGAACACCGGTGGTATCTCAGTCCCACTAAACAGACTTCAATAATTTCGGCATCATTCAGCAGAATTTGTGGAGCCCCGCAAAAACTTGACATTTGACCGAGTTTGTGATCAATAAACATGATCTCAAAGTTCTACCAAACTCAATTACATATTCGCTCTACCTGAAAACTACGTTCCCTCCACACCCTATTTCACAAAACCAAGATAAGATATTAAGTCAGCATTTTCTGGACATCTGTTCCAAATAGAAGTTTCACAAAAGCATTACTATACAAGTTACCATGGTAACCATGCTAACAGTCAGGCTTACTCAAACTTGTGTGTTGTACCTGTTCAGGCAGCAGTGAATTGAGGTAGCCACACCTGTGCAGCCTGGCTTCGAGGAACATACGAAGTCATGGTAGATATAGTCTGGCTTCATCTCTTATTCTGAGATGTCTGATTTCAGGTTTTCTTTAGCAGGACCCTGATTTAACCTGAAAACTCATTTTGACAATCCCAATACAACAAGAGCTTAGAGCCAAAAGAAAGAAAAACAGGAAATACAAAAAAAAAAAAAAAAAACAGTGTACAAGGAATTTGTATTTTAAACTCTACCTTTGGGGTAAATGTGTAATGTTACATTTAGATGGAAATTAAATTTGAAATCAAATTAAAAGAGAAAATTTTGATTAAAGTTAAAATGTTCCGAAAAAAGAAAAAATATTGTTTTATTGCACTAAATATGTCCACATAAATGAACACATTCTTATGCATACACATGCAGATGTTTATTCCCGAAACCCACAAAGAGCGGACACACAAAGTATTTGTATGCACATGGGAGGCAATAAAACTCTAGACAAAACAAGCGGATCAAAAAATCACATTACAAAGTCATTATGAGCTGTAATGAAATACTCTGAGCAATATGAGATTGCAAATAAGCTACAGAGTTATCATTTTGGGTACAGAGCAAACATCAGCACAGACATTACACTGAGCGCATAATGGAGTTAACCTGCAATCCCACACACATGGATCCATCATGTTTATTTTAGCAGCTCTACAGAGTTAAAATACAATTAAAAAGCTAGAAATTCATTGTGCCTTGGAAATAAAAATCAAGATTTATCAAAGTGTTTAAAAATAGCCTGGTTGATGAAGAAATGCATCATTTGTTTCTGTTTGCTTTTATACGATTATACAGAACAAGGAATCTGTGATCATTCTGCCAACTCTGCAGTGTACAAACCAAATTAACTGCTGAAATTACCATAATGACTACCGCAACTAATGCATGAAAACACATCATACACAGAAACACTTTTACAGACGCAAGTTAAACGTATTTAATATACATAAAACTACTGTTTTGTGTTTCCTGAACAAACAGCAAATATTTGTCGTTCCATTGAGCTTGTGGAGTCACGTTTTATTGAAACTGCACATAATGTGCTCAATTATATTGTTCCCCTTGTTCATTTCCTCTTTGTAAGTGCAGGTCAGGGAGGCAGCCCACTTTGTGAGGCCTGGTTAAATGCAGGGAGGAAGATCTTTTCTCACCCAGACTGCTTTCCATCAGTTTTGCCTCATTGGCCCCAGTGTAGGTGCTGCAAGAGACCGTCAAGATGAGAATGCCACAAATGGTCTGAAACTAATGTTGGCCTCCCTCACTCTCAGATTTACAGCACTCTCTACAGACTTTGTATTTTCCTTCTTTTGCTTTCTTTCAATCTCAATGCCCAGCTTTGTACATTTTCCATTTCCCACCTTCAGTGCTTGTCAGCTTCTAGAAAAGGAGTAGCCACTGCCATCTACCTTTGTATCAATTGAACTGAAGCTGTTTTCATCCTCTTCATTTCTACCACACTTATATCTGTCATGTCAAGTTATTTGAAAGCTAAAGCATATTCAATTTCACCTGAATGTTAAATCAAAGCCATAAAAGCTGCCCTGTTAAAGGTTCCTCATTTCAACAAAACTACATATGTTCCGATCCAACTACAGCAGAACAAAGGTACTTCATTCAAGTTCTGTGCCACAACATTTGCACTAAGTTTCAATTAGGAAAGTGGACATTAGAACATGTTTATACTGCATACTAACTGTAATAGAGTAAGTTATTGGAAAAGAATCATAACAATAAAGGCTATGGATAATATTTTCCTGCAGAAAACGATGGGACTTAGCTTTCAATGTGGATCTATCAGTGTAATTTGCACCAAAGAAACATATAACTCAAGCCAAGCTACGTTTAGCTACGGTTATCAGTGTCAAACATCTTTAACTGGTCCTACAGAATCAAAGTAGAGGCCACGGGCTGCTTTCATCCTTTAATGTCCTCCGTAAGTACAAACAGGGGAACTCTCTTCATTAATTAGGTGAGTTTAGGGGGCATTTGGTGCCAACTAATTATATTATGGGGTTTCAAACTTATGGGGTTTGTGGACATATGTGTCTCAGTGACAAGAGGAAAATAAAACATTTAAGCAACTCAAAAATTTGGCAATTCAATCTTGGTTTTAAACACACATATGTGTAAAGTCTATCCTGGTTACAAAGGAAATAAGAATTAAAAAGGGTTCATGTTAAAATTGTATTTGAACTCTCTTCAAGCAACAAAATATAATTTCTATTACTTTAACCACATCACGTGAGAGAAGGATTAGCAGAGATGTAGAAGTAACAAAAAAGCTTGTGAAAAAATACTCGCTTTGGAGAAACGTTGTCTCTTTGTTCGTTTTAGATTCAAATATGCTTGTTCTTTATTCAGTAAATTACTCGCAGTAGGTTGACCAGCCAATCATTTCACTTAAATTAGAGTAATTATTCTTTATAGAAATATTACTCAATGAAGTGCAAAATATTTTGTGAAGTAAAACTAATCCCTAAAATGCATTTATGTCAACACAATTGCTTGTAACTCAGTAAATGTAACTACTGTAATTACTTAAAAATACAAGAAAATGCAAGAAAAGAGTTGTAAAAAGTAGTTATTAGTGACTGGAAAGTTAGACTTTTAAAAAAATGGAAGGAGTTTTAGACATTTTATTAACCTAAAACAAAAAACAAGATCCAAGAAGCAGGAACTTAGCTTTATAATTCGAAGCATGCTGACTTTTTTTATCCTGTGCTGCACTTTAGTCTAACTAAAGCAGACATGACCCATTTTAGAGCAGTACATATAAACAGACCAACAGCAATGGGCTAGTTACAGAAAATGAATGCGATTCTCAAGAAAAATGCTGTTCTATAAAACGTAGTATTATTAAACAGCTGTAGATGCTAACATCTACTTGAACTTTCACTTTAATAAAATACGAGAAGTACAAACTGTAGAATTAACATTCTATTAACATAGAATCATCTTATCATTAAGTTCCAGGAACCTCTAGTTTAGGAACAAAGGTTCAAAAACATCATTTTACTTCAAGTTCCACCACATTGTTTTGATCAACGTGAAATCCTCTTAAAATAATAGAACAGAATAATTTAAACTTTACAAACAAAATTCAAATCAACTCAATTCAGTTTATTTATATAGCACCACTTGACAACACGTCATCTAAAGGCATTTTACAAACACAATTCAATCAAATAGACAATTCAGTCAAACTAAAGCCAAAACACAACTATTTACTGTACGAAGCTTTAGCATAAAACTGCAGATAAATATATTCTAGTGATACTTAGAGGAGCTAACCTGTCTTAAGGTTTTCAAGGCTATTCTTGGCTTATTTTGCCAGTTATAAAGCCAGAGTATCCCCTCAAGTCCTCTCCTTTGTGTCACAACAAACAGACTGATTGGCAGAGCAACAGAGTCCTCCCATACTGCTAAATTTTTCACCCACAGCTGAAGGCTGAGGCTTCACCATAATGCAGCCAGTTCAACATTTCTGTTCTAACATTCAAATTAAACTAACCTCAACGCTGACATGGGCCTAATGATAAAGGTAGTCACCTGCAGCTTAATCCAACCATCTGACACTGGACACAAAAAGGGATGAAAGAGGTTCCACAACTCCAGGAGGGTGTGACAATTTTGAGCCTCCTGTGACACTCTGTGGCACACTTTGTGTGTGTGTGTTTCCATGCTTTAGCGGTAAATCTGCTCACTTGCCGACATGACACGTTGGTGAAAGGCCATTTTCCGTAATCCCGGAGTGTAAGCCATGGAGTACAAATGGGCGTAAAGGACTATGTGTGGGAGTGTATGTGTGTTTCTATTTTTGTGTGTGTGTCAAAAACATCTACAAGAAGCTGCCTGTCTGTGTGGGTGACTGATAAGAGGCAGAGAGTGTGGAGAGATTAGAGCAGAGAGAGCCAAGAGCTACAAAAGTGTGAACCCGCCATGAGGTATTAATTTACAGATTTTTCCACATCCTGTATCAAATAAATATAACTAGATATTTTTGTTTCTAGTTAAGATTTGTCACTTTGTCAAGTTTTGCTTTGAATTTCTCTATAATTCACTCCAAGTTTGAAAGATTTCATTTTTATTTTATGCTGGTTACTGAGGAAGGACAGTGACCTTTTCGTGACCAGGGCATGCTGTCAGAAGTCGAAGTAGGAAATGAATTGTTTAACTCCAAAAAAATGTCTTATATTTAACTACATTTGGTTGCTTAAGGTGACATAAGTTATACTGCTAATTGGAATCTCCATTATAAGTGCAGCCATGCATAAGGCTGGCAAATTAGAGCCAGCTTGAAAACCTTGTTAATGCAACAGGTATACTTATGCTAGTAATGGTTACAGCTCTATTGTGGGAGGGAGACATGGCTAACACATACAAAAGACATTAGTACATGAAGATGTATACATCAAGCCAATTATATGGACTTTTTATTTTCAATAACGAAGTTACTTGATAGTTTTGTTATTCAATAGTTACCTCTGTATTTAAAACGGTTAAATAGATCCCCAACTTTTGTTTCTCTATATAATTAAAACTAAGCTGTTTTAAGTCTAAGATACCTCCTGTTTACATTTTACTCTTGGCTGCAACCTACTGAAAGACAAAACAGATTTAAATTAATGGAATTTAAACAGCTTATTGATCACAAAGTGAAATCATTAACTATTAACTATGGTATTATTGCTTGAAAATTTATTGATACTTGATAACTTGATTAAAACTTGTTAACCTTATCAATAATTACCACCAGCAGTTATAAAGAGGTATTTGAGGCCAAACCAACTTATTGTTGCAAAACAGCAGGAAGCTGTAATTTTAAAAAACACATATTTGAAAAAAAGCCCTAAAGAAAATCTAGTTAAACATTGTTTAGCTCATCAAATGTGCAGAACCATTTGTTTTGGGTTGTAGATTGAGCTGTCAAGTTTTTCTAAGACATACACTGTAAACTATGGCAAAACGTTAATTGGTAACAGTAGCTTTTAAAAAGCCTGGGGCTTTTCAAATCCTGGGTTCCATTTAGATATACATTTACCCAATAATTTCACTTTCCCAGGGCTTTATTTTCTAGAGCATTGGTTCCATCAGAGACCCAGTACTTTTCTAAGTTAACCATGCTTATTGAAGGGGCAAAGGTATGTTCAGTAAGTAATCCTGCAGTGCTTTGTTCCAGATGGAAGTTGATGAAAAAAATCCATGCCAAATAGTTAACATTTTCTAACGCTCAGGGATCTACTTCAGCTTAACACTAAAAGGAATTATATAAATGCTAACTCTAAATCTAGTCATGTACTAGCAACAAAAAATTGTGTATTTGGAAGTGAAACTAACACATACTTGGAAAACAAAAGGATTTTGGTTTGTCAACTGTTTTAAGAAACATAGAGATCCCACTCTTCAGTAATACTTAGGTCTTTACCTCTGAGACCAAACGTCAAGTGGGTATTTGTGTGCCTTCCAAGGATAGATTTTTTTTTGTCTACTTGATGCACAAAGGCCCAGAATACAAATTTCTTGGCATTGTGATGTAAATCTAAGTAAACTGCAGATTTTTTTTGTATTTATCATGTATGGCAAGTAGAAAATGCCAGTGAAATTTGTCCCTGGGTCTAGTAGTAGCAAAAAAAGACATTTCCCAGTTTTTTAAATACTCTTTTCAGAGACCTGAATAAGTCCTTCAAATTCAAAGATGTCAAAGATATCTTTGAATTTTATTTTCCCGATGATTGAACTGTATGCAAATGTTTTCTAAAGATGTTTCACATTGGGGAAAGTTATTTTTTATTAAAAATCAGACTGTCACTCACTCTGACAAGCATATGTGGAAAGGGTCCGCGGGAGTTTTCAGGCACATTGATGGGTGGGATGACCCAATCTCTCTTTTGCCGTCTCAAACCATTGGCAGAGGAGCTTCTCAGGTGTCTTCGAGAAAACTTGATAACTCTAGGTTGGGACTCCCACACTCGTGAAAGCATTTCTTCAAAGCCGATCTGAAAAGAGAAAAACAAGCATGTCACACTAAAAACACAGTAACCTAATGTATTGGTCACCAAGTCATTTCCTTTATTTCTATGATTTTTCGTGGCGGCTTGCAGCAGAAGAGTGCAATCATGTCACAAAGCTCTGATTATTTAAGACTGATTTCTTAAAAAAATAACCGTTTTACTGAAATACAATGGCCTCAATAGTCACCTGCTCTTAATCCAATACAGCCTTTTTGAGATGAGCTGAAATGAGATATTTGCATCATGGATGTGTAGCTGACAACTTGGCAGCAGCAGCATGATGATATCAAGTTATTATGGGAAACATTTTCTGAGGATGTTCTGTGATGGACTGATGACCTTTCCAGTGTGTATCCCACCTCTCACACAGAGACTGCTGGAGATAAGCCGGATGGATGGATGGATGGATGGATGGATGGATGGATGGATGGATGGATGGATGGATGGATGGATGGATGGATGGATGTTCTAAGGAAGGTTACTGAAGCCTTGCTAGATTGATGCCACCAAGTATTCGGACAGTGAGGCAAAGTGAAACCAACCTAGTACTAGTTGTGTATAAAAGGTCAGATTAGGGTATATAAAGGCATATAAGGGTATATAAAGCAGTACCTATGAATATCAGCAAGGTTATAAAAATTCTGAGGGCTAATTAGTAACTACCCATTTTTTGTTTATATTTATATCTTGTATTAACATTTTTCACAGTTTTAAATGGGTCAGATGAACTTACAAAACATCAAAAATTGCATTTAGAGACATTAACAAGAGAAAGATGAACTACTATATAAAATTCACTGTCTAACTTTGCACCTTAGATAGGCAGCAGAAAAGTCTTAATATTCAGTTTTTATTTTGGATGTATTTAAATCTCAGTATGATGTATCATAAAAAATAATATTTTACAAGCTGTGATGGACTGATGACCTATCTAGGGTGTACCCTGCCTCTCGCTCATTGATTTGGCGGAGATAGTCACTGGCATCAGCAAACCTGATGGAATAAGCGGGAGAAGATGGATGGATGGATTTTTATAAGAATGTCAAAAAAATGATTATAATAATTAGATTCCATTCAATTAATCTGAATTAAATTATAATTTGTTTATCCATGAAGGGAAATTCAGTTTAGGTACAGCCCATCCAAGAAGACAAAAAGATACCATCTTTTTTTGGTAATTATTTTTTTTGGCGGGGGTATTTTTTCTCTTAATTTACCCCAGTGCCACCCAGTGGCCCCCACTTTGTAAACCGCCCCCAAGTGCAGCAATCAAATATTTTAGACAAATTCTGCTAATAAAGGGCATGACAATACAAACTACTTAAGGTGGGAGACAGAGAAACAATTTCATTCAATTTAGTTATTAATTGAGTTCCAATTCACAACTCATGTCATCTCAAGGGCCTTTACAAAGACAGTTTAAAAAAATAATTACAAACAGATTGGTGAAATGTTTCATTTCTAAGCAAACCCATCTGATTGTCCTGAGTCGATGAATTTGCAGGATGGATGACTATGTTGTGACAGTAGATATTTGCTTGCACTCTGTCACTGACTCTGACAAAAGACATAAATCACTTTAAACATGGCTTGTCTGAATTTCTTAGGCAGGACACTTGAGCCTGACTCCTATCTAGTACAGCAAACATTCTTTTAGACTTCTCTATACATGGATGGGAATGCTTTGTTTACATCCCTTTAGGTACATTTTTATTTCAAGATTTCCTTTATCTTCGTCTTTCCAGTTTGTCCTTGATGAAGACTGAACAGGATGAGGTGCATTTTCCACTATCACAGGGCCTTTCATTGCAAGAGAGGGATACTAGAAAAACATATTTCTGAAGATGAGAGGAGAACCCTGCAGTTTTGCAATCATCCCAAGATAAAAACAGTTTCTTTCAAATTGTGTTCTAAACCTTAATGTTATTTAGGTGTTTCAGACCACCAAGCATTTTTCTCATTGCAGGGAAGCTATACTTTATATATATCGAAATGCATTTTATATGCAGCTTATTTTTGAAACTCTTGAAAGCCTCCCAGTGTTCAGCTTTCATGTAGAAATGTATGGACGGATAAACAAGCCCCCAGGCCTCTCCTTTGTGATGCCTTCTGGCTATAGCTGCAGAGGGAAGATTGTATTCTTACTTAGTTTGCCTCATGGAATAAAGGTTAGAAGGGTGTGTAAAGCAGTGTTTTACAGCAGTGTATCCTTTATGCTATTCTTATGTGTAATATTGCTGTATTGCTGTAATCCAACTAATCCTATTGTTCAGTCTGCACTCTGCAAACACACACATTTAGCGGCAGTGTGTCGCTGTCACCTGAAGCACAGTGGAAATCCTCCTGCTAATCCCACCTGGACTACATGCAGCACAGCCTTGCAGCTGGCAGTTCACACGAGCAGTCATGGACACGTCTCAGAAAAGCAAACATGGGCCAGCAATCCATCCTATCAGGACGAACCTGCTCTGCCTGTGAGCAGAGTCAGACCAGATGCTACATTCAGGTATCAGCAGTGAATGTTTTTAATCTTCTTCTTTTCATGTTTGATATTTAGAGTTTTGGAGCAAGCAAAATCCATCTAAACAAACTGGAAAGAGATATGGGACATTTTCCATAAGAATCGGGAAACCGGAACTGATTTGCAGATCGGGTCCATTATTCTAAAACATTCAGATCCTAGTGTAAGTGATGCAGATCTCAGTCGTCCATTGTTGGAATTAGCTTTTGTCTGGGAATTGCAACCTATAAAAGTTTATGTTCACAATATGAGGTTACAACCATACAATTGTTTTATTATTCTTATTTATTTTTATTATTTTTAATTATTTTATTATTTATTTTAAAAATAATTTATTTTATGTGATAGATCAAAGTAGCATACATTTGTAGTAAGGGTACATAGTTCTAAAAGTTTTTCCGGATCAGATAGTGTGTTATGCATTTATTCTCTGATTCCTTTACTTTGACATCTGTATATTAAACAATGTAAATAACTGCCTTTTAAACATTGTTTAATTAGCTACATCACAAAGACCAGGCTGCTTCTATCATGGATCAATAAGGAGATTGTGAGGTCAGGGTGCTGTAATGTTAGCTTTATTTAACACATATGTTTTGCATGTTGGCTAAAACACATATACAGTTTTGGTCAAAAGTTTACATACACTTGTAAAAAACATAATGTCATGACTGTCTTGAGTCTCCAATAAGTTCTACAAGCCTTATTTTTCTGTGATAGAGTGATCGGAACACATACTTATTTGTCACAAAAAACATTCATAAAGTTTGGTTCTTTCA
>JAUZNJ010035717.1:0-12138 GCA_034780135.1 Jordanella pulchra
AATCAACAAATTCAATAACTGTGTAAAGGGGAGACGAATTCTTCCTCAGCAGTAAAGAACACTGGATGGTCATTGATTTTCTGCTTTACATGATGATCATAACATTGGTCATTTAGATCCAGCAGAAAACATATAATACCTAGTTTTCATATTTTGGTCATTTTGAGTCATCTTGTCAGGATATGGAAGTATGTGAAGCAAGCCTTTACGATTGGATTTGGGGATTTCATTCATATAACCATGAAGTGTTAGCAGCATGTACTGTGGACCGGTTAACACTTTGGTTATTTATCTCTTTATTTGTACCAAAATGATCTGAGGGGAAGTTTCTCAGAAAGGTGGACTTGGACCTAATTTTGACTCAGGCTTTGGCACAACACGTGAAGCTGCAATTAGTGGGTGTGTTCACTGACATAAGCAGATCCATCCAGTCCACTACAGAGTTCATTCATTAACCACGGCCAAACATGAATACGCACCATATTTCATTTGTAGAAATCTATTGATATTTAACTGAAAATAGAAGAGAAATGATATTTTGATTAATAAAATCAGCGAATGGGATGGTAGGCCACTGCTGATACATTAAATGCATATACTGTTCCCTTATTTATCATACACATAATTTCAAGATGCGTATCTTATGAAAAAAATTTTAATACGTTTTAGTACTTTAGTACAGTCAAATACTTATTTCCTTTTTTAGTCTAGAGTCTGTCTAACGATCTTAAGTTTTAGTCCCAAACAGCTTTTAATTAAAATCAACAATTTTTCCTCAGATCTAATTGTTTCAGAAACATCAGCAGTGAGATAAACCCCTGACAACAGGTAAAGACTAGGAAGACAAAAGGGTCATTTTGTTCTATGAAGAAAAGGAATGTTGTATAACTTATAACTTCTTTCTATTTGTGGTGGCACTATGCATTTGGGCCAAATGATGGTGCTAATACCCTTTCTGTCAATTACTGTGCCCCTTGGTTTTAGATTCAACAAACAAAATACACTGTTTGGACTTAATTAGTTGGCTCTACATCTGAGCCCTGGCCAGGCTAAGGTCACTAGGTCAATTGCCGTGGTAACCGGGTTAGACTCAGTGAGCCAGCTTTATTAAACACAAATGGTGACAAAACTAGCCAGACGTGGACAAACTAAGCCTGACTTATAAACTAAGCCAGTTTTATTCAACACACCTCTGCTGCAGGATGCAGCTAAAACACTAGACAAATATGTGAAGGGCCCAATTCCAACATGGACCAGGGGCTGCACAGTTTATGGCCGTGCAGTGAGGAACAATAATCTGAGTGATGCATACCTTATAGAAGACCCACACAACCAGGTAGCCCCTCTATTTTGCATCTGTGACAGAACTGATAATTATTCAATCCAGGCAAAAGCATTTCTATTCAGTGCTACTGATATGCAGTCTAATTCTACTTGGTTGCCTTGGTGACATGTGCCTGAGGAAGACAAAACGGCATCTCTCAGTCACCTGGTCTGTTTACAGAGACTTGTCATCAAGCAAGACAGTGAATTGTGAATAAAAACGTGAAAAAAAGATATGCAGACATATACATCCCTACCTGCCAACAAGGAGGAATTCCCCATACACCCCAAGTCGTCTCATAGCCATCAGGAGACCACGGACAGTCATGCCTTCGCAGAAACACACCACTACACGGGCTTTGGGTAAACGTTCCCGTAGTTTTCTCAAAAGACGGTCAAAGTGTTTCTCTCCAGCGTTGCTGTAGATCTTGTCCGAGTGGGCGATGCATAGGCCCTCCAGAGAGGCCAGCTCCTTGAATGCTTCCATGCCGCTTTCCCCATAGTTTCCTAAAGATGATTAATAAAACAGACATTGATTTTTGTCCCTTATTTTTCTTTTAAACGTATGTACCATAAAGACAATTAAATCTGATCCAAACCCTTTTTCCGTTTGTCTGTCTAAAATTATTTATAATTCAATTATTCATTTTGATATCAGATAAAAACTGTTTTCTAGTAATGGTTTCATTTATTAAGGGGGAAAAAAATACAGAAACCAAAGAACGGGAGATTTTTTTTTAAAGAGACAACATTTTTTTTTTCACAGCAAACACTTTTTTTTTTTTTTTTTATTCCATCACACATAATCCACATAATTTGAATGAGACACAATCAATGTTATGCCCGAATCATTGCTCTCAGGAGTCTCTCACTGCCTCAATCTTTGACTGACCCAAGGCTCTGATCCACTGATAATGAGAGTCAGAGCTGACTTGCTGCTGATTGCAATCAAACACAAACGGGGTGAAGATGACTGCCCTTGTTTAACTCTAAACTGTCCCAATCAAGAGCCTAGTAAATCCGTTTCTAGGTCTAAATCTTGTCTTTCCACACTGACTGCAGTGCTGCTCTGAATTGATGAGAAAACCTGCTGCTTCTCGGCTGTAGAGCTGGATTACACAGACAATCCTATCACGTGTGAGCACTGTAACATTTTCTTGCATTTGAACAGACATGTCATCGTAGGAAAATCGGAAGCACCTCATACATGTGAGAAAACATCTGTATAGCAGTTGAGCAACGGTCAGGTTCCTGGAAGAACTCCACACCACACTTCTTTGTAAGGTTGAGGAGGAGCAATAACCGGGGCAGCTTTCCATAACTGCTGAAATAAACATCAGGGTGATTCATTCACTCAGGCACACAATATGCCCATGTGTTGGTTTACCAATAGTCCTTTGATTATATTTTCAATTGCCTCTTTTCATTCTGCTGCAGGTAAATGGAAATAATACTATCCAGTTATTTCACTCTCCGCATCTCAGCTATGAGACAGGTGGGTGGTGGTGCATTAGTTGACACCCCACAATGACCACCAAAACAACAACAAAAACGTGCACTAGGCATTCATCACCAGACAGATGATAATCGAAACAGGTAATTTATGCAATTTCACAGCTCTAGCTGTTGCCACAGGCAACAAGCTGCACTTATAACTTGTCTCGGGCGGTGGAGGGAGAAAAGTGATGAGCTTAAGCCAGTCGTGACCACAAATTCAGAGATTATTAGAACACCAAAACAACCAAGTACAGTATATTGGAAACTTATTTATGCCCATTTAGTCATCATGTAGCCGTGAACTTCAATGGGTTTTATTCCAATTATATGTGATAGGAAAATACAAAGAAGCACAAATTGTGAAGCAAAGGGAAAATTACTGTATATGGGTTTGAAAACGTTTACAGATCCACTGCAGCATGCTGACATTATAACGATCTATAATGTAAGCATGCTTTAATCTACTAAACCCTGTCATGATGTGTTTCTTGGTCTCAATTATGCTTTCTGTTTCTGAACCTTCTCAATAGCAGATTTTTTTTTATACTACGGTTAAATCCCACACATTTGGTTGCATTGGTAGTTTTTAGAGCAGATGTTGCATGCCACACTTTTAGATGTTTTGTTGCTTGAAAATGTTGGGAATCTATATTCCTAACATAGTCCTTCTATGTCTTTCAAAATCATAGGACTATGTGATCATTTTTAATATTTCAAACAGAAGGCAATTTGGTAAAATTATTTTAATAATGTTTTTTTGTTGTTTTTACATTACTGGCTTTTCTGAGACCATTGCTTTTGTATTGGGGATTTATAGCAGAAGAAAAATGTCTTTGTTGCAAATATTTGTAGGAAGAACAGATCTATGCAAACACCTTGGTATTATAAAGACAAGGGAAGCACTGTCAGTTAGTTTAATATTAATTATATTTGTATATTAATACAAAAAATAAATCATTTTACTGTTAATTTAATTCATTCCCCTAAAAGCATCAGGTATCTGATGTCACTTGGACAGTCCTTCAGGTATCCCTCAACCATTTACCCAATGCCAGCCCGTGCTCATCTCCCATATCAAACTATAATAAGACTCTCCAAAGATGTTTTACACTCCAGGCATGTCTACAGTTCCTAAGGGAGAGATCCTGGTTAATGCAGCTTGTCAGTCATAATTTGGGTGCACATCACTGACTGTGTTTCACCAAGTCTTTAATGAAAACCCACGGACATAATTCATTTCACAGTAATTACTCTGTCTACTCAACCCGTCTCTCCCTGTTATCTCCCATCTCCACCGTAACTCACAGGTGAGCTGCTTGGGTTCAGAAAAAGCAAGAAAACTAAGAATGATGTGAAAAGCTGAATTCAAGTGAAAGCTCATGAAAGCTTAATGTTCATTTTAATTAATAGACGTCTGATAAAATTTGATAAAAACTTCTGTAACTTTTAGTCATATTGTACCGTTTTCAGTTAAACATTTATAAAATATTACCTTGTACATATCATTTTCAAGCCTAAAATAGTTCTTTGTGTGCTGTACTACAGTTCTGAAACTTTCTATGGTGACCATCCAAACAAAGGCAGAAAGTTCACACATTTTCCCTGGTAGCAAACCACATTGAGTGTGAGGCTGTGGAAACAATAGCTGTACTCTTTATATGCTTAGAGCACAGAAGTAGATGTGAACACTCCAACAAAGTGTGAAGCAAAAAGAATGATATTAAATTTATCAAATTTAGAAGGCAGACATAAGAGAACAAGTGTGGTTGTTCTGGGGTCAGAGCATATTTATATTCCTGTATGAAACCCCAAGGACCTGTGAAGCCCTGGCAGTATGTGATCCTCAATATGTCAAAGTGTATGAGTTTTCTATAAAAGTCATGGCTAATAGGCTGCTGTGTCACTCTTAATGAAAGCGGTGCTTGATGTTATTGTAAATTGAAGAGCCTATTAAAAGGAAGTGGGTCAAAATAAATTACTGATTATTTTAGAGACAACATGGTTCATGAGATCCTTTGCTGTAATACAGTTTCAATTTTATAGAGTCGAAAAGAAAGACATGACTATTTAAAAACTGATGATGCCATAGCTTGACATCTATACCTCTGACCCTGAGGTCAGACATATGGACACCAAGCTTTTTTAAAAGCTCTGAAGTTGATATGAACCCATATATGGAAGGCTAAGAGAGTCACAACCAAGTAAACAAATGAATCATTAAAATTTCCAAGATGCCAGACTTTAAATTAAATTGGGGAATAGATAAATATTTGTAAGTTAGTTTTAGTCTCCCTCATTGACTCCAGTGGATAAGATTTTAATTTTAAATAAATTCATGCAACACAGAAGCTCATAGGAAAGTATTTAACCAGCAGCTAACTATTTTGTAAATGTTGTAAATGAGTAAATGGATAGAGCTAACAATTTTATAGATGACACTGATTAGATCAAAGTTCACCTGATCAACCCACCATGTGCTGGTTTGATAAATCCCAGTAAAAATGTAAATTGTTTCCTGGAGGACTTTAGCACAGGAATTTGAATGTTGCATGACTATTTTTTACTATCAAACTTTAACTGACTTTAAATGCTTTTTACATTAGGCGTTCCATTTAATGTATTTACTTTGTTGGGTACTTGTTTAAACTGAGAAATACATTTTAAATGTCTAAAAACAGAAAGGGAAATCAGTGAGTCTGTATCAGAAAGTCATGGGGGGGTTAAAGTACATCATTTAAAGGGTCCTCTGTTGAAAAGGCATACTTTTACTTATTTCTTTAAATATGTATTTCCACTTGTATTTAGGTGATCATATATACGAAATCAATTATTTTCTTGTGGATTGTGGCTCTTTAAGCTATTCATGTCCTTCAATCCACTGGTATCTGCAGGTTTAAAAGAAACGTGTACTTTTTAGTCTCACCCTCAGTGTGAACTGCGGACACGTAGGTCCAGTTGTAACGCTTAACGATATCCAGCATGGCCCGAGCCTGCAGAGTGTCTGAAGGAACGACCCTCAGGAAGTACTTGAACAAAGTCTTGTCACTTAGGTCGATGCTTGTGGCTGAGTAGGCGATCTGTGGGATGTTGAATAACTGTAACAGGTTTTGCACCTGAATGGCCACAGAGCTTGATCCGGGGCCGATGACTCCTGCTATGGGTTTTTTGGAAGGCGGTGGTTGATTAGAAGGGGTTCCGTCGATGCACCATTTGGACCCATCCTTATCATCCCGAATCGAAATAAGGGAGTCCCGGATAAATTCGATGCTTTGTTCCAGGGCGACCGATGAATGCCAGCAGGAGTCTCGGATCTCACAGCCCAGGCTGATGTTGGGGAGCAGGTGTGGATCGGCGTTGATGCGGTCAAGCGTGTGGAACATGGCCTCCACCCTCTGTATACCGTATTGCTCTCGGACGTCCCCGCACTTTCGCTCTGCCACCTTCTCAGCGGATGGCTGGTGGTGGACAGAGAAGAGGGCGCCGATGATCACGTCCCCATCCATGCGGGCCACGGAGCGGGACACGGCGCGGGGTACCGCAGACCTCTCGTGGATGCTGCTGCTATGGGTGAGCACGAGGCACGCGGGGACACATAGGAGAGCAAAAAGACCCATCTTTACGCGTGCCATATCGTGCCACAGAACGTGATCCGTGCCGAATGCAGTGGCATATTATCTGCTGTCTATCAGGGCTTCCACGGTTATCTCTGCCATTACCTGTGGGAATGATGCTTGGAGTGTGTCCACAGGCACCTGCAGGAAGAACAGAAAAACCCCAAACAAAACTGTTGAGTTGTGCAAATAAGAAGGCTGCTAAGTTGATCCTATTTTTTACAGTGCCTTTAAACAAGGCTCTCGATCCTATTTATTTTTCTTTAAATATATCACACCTCTAACTATTGCGCCTGCTGAGCGCTGCTGCTACCAGAGTCATTCATTTAGAAAAAAATCTGTTAGAAAGCGAATTTCAGCACCACGGACAGTGCGCGTTCCAAACACGTTACAAGGACGTCCGTGGGACTGTTCCCTGCACGAATCATTCCATCAGAGCCAAACTCTTCCCCTTCAACCTAAACAGTGTACAATTAAAACACTCGACATCTTCAATTTCACACAGTACAGGTAAAAAAAAACTTACTTTCCACTATTTTCTTTATCTTTTTATGGATCCTGAGTCTATTTTTCCCTAGTGTATTTCTATTGCCGGATATCGAATCGTTATTTATTTTATTTTATTACTACCGGTGGTTTTTAATTTTTAACAATGTAACTGAACTTGTTTTATCATTCTAAATCCCTCAGTTTCTTGCATCATACGGATTGTCCTCTTGAATCAAAACTTACCTCAGTCTTTGGATCATGTCTTGTGCCTCGTCCGTCTTGTGTGGCGCGTGGTTCTCCTCGGTATTACTTGAGTTTCTCTCCCTCTCCCTCTTGCTCACCCAACTCTAAACGTGAAAATGTGGACCCCTCCATGTCTTCTGCACCCCACTCTCAAATTATCCCTTTTTTTAGAGGTGTCTTTGAGTCTTCATATTTAGGTATATTGTATTTGAAGCAATTTAAACAAAGAAAAATCACAGAATCTAAAAAAGCACCCCTTTTTCGAACAACATTGTTATTAGTAGTCCATATTTAACTTTCTTAGCTAGGCAACTAGGACAAAATGTTTAAATCCCCTATATTTATGCTTTCTGAAATGAAGGGACAACATTAAATATTAGTTGTTGAATTACTTTAAGTCAATAAAATTTCATGGATGGCCAAAAATGTCGAAATATTGTACATAAATAATGCAGTTTATTGGTACTTAAATGCATTACTGATTATTGGAAACAATAAATAACTAAATCTGATTTTAAAATAAATGAAATAACTGTTTTTTTAAGAAAATATCATCATTGGAAACTATGCAGATATCTTAGCTATCAGCCTTAGAGGTTTTGGGTAAAATAAAGATACCAAAATGTCAAAAGCATAAGGGCATAAGTATTTAATATACTTAGGAAATGTATTAAATAGTTTGTCAAAAATCCTTCTTTGGTGAAAATAAAACACAGTCTCCTCAGTGTAGACGCCACATTCATTGCTCTGGTGGGATTTTGACAAAATATAATTTCACAAAAGCTATTTTCAGATCTTGAATATGTCGATGCCCTATTCCCTCTCTGATCTTCTGATCTTATTAAAGGTTTTTAATGTTAAACAAGTCAGGTGATTGACTGGATCCACTTACAAACCTCCTGTTTGACATGTTATTTTAAAGGATATCTTCAGAGCTACACTTCCTCCATGTGGGGGTTGCAGTAACATTTAAGACGTTCTTCTTTGGCCTCATCTGACCACTCTCTATTCTCCCAGTTGTTTATTGGTTTGTCAAAATCTTCTGCAGAAACCTTTTTTAAAGCTTTTGCATATTTTCTTTCTACAGCAGAAGAGTCTTGTATAATAAGTGTTTTAAGAGGTAGCTATGGTAGTAGGATAACTTTTTTTTTACTTATTAATGGAGCTTAAGTGGAAGTTTAAACTGAAAAAACTGGGCGGTTTACCTCATGCAATCAGGAGTTCATCTGTCTGTGGAGCAACCAATCAGAGTTCTACTGCACCTCTTGTAATCAATCAGCATCAAGAGTCAAGCATAAAAAACTTTCATATCCACAACAGTCTGCTACCCAGGAAGCTGCAGGAGTTGGATCAAATGTCGGATTTCGACTCTGATTACCTTCATCCAACCCTCCTCCATCCCTTCTCCACCATCTTCCAATCTCTAGCTCCCTCCCTTGTTGCTGCCCTCCTTGTTGAACTATTCCTTAAACTCATACTGCATGCAAGGCATACCCAGCCGGTCCAGCAGAAGACCGACATGTTGAGCCTGGTTCTGCCAGAGATTTCTTCCCACAAGGCAGTTTTTTCTGTCCACAGTCGCTCATGCTTGCTCATCACGGAAGCTCATACGAACCTGTGCCTTATTCCAAACAGTATTCATCTTCATTCCCTCTCCGTTCCACAGCTTTGCATACGGTCAAAGTAAATTTCAGTTTTAATGTACCCTGCCGAAGCCCGAGTGCCAAAGACTTTGTCTCAATAAACTCTTCTAACTGTCTTCCTTTTCTGTGAGTTTTTCCGGTTGAACTGTTATTTTCAGCCTTTCTGAAACTCTCCAGGGTTCCTGATTAGCTCTCAAAAAATTATTTCAATCATTTAAATTTAAATATATTCTGTCAGGAATTATTTGACATGAATAGAAAAATTAGGTTATTAAGATGCCTAAATCAACCTTTATGAAAGCTTTTGTAACTATAAGATCCAATGCTTTATTTCTCTACAGGTCTCTTTGTTTTAATATTGAGTAACATTAAACTTTCTTTATAGATCATTATTTATTATTAATTCATTTTTACACAGTAGCAGTGCATGTTATTTAAACAGTGTCAGATTTCAACTTTTTTTTCAGTCATTTAATTGCGTTTTTTTTTTTTGTATCTGCGAACTGGGAGGCTACCAATATCGTGTGAGAGATTTGTTGCATTAATTGAAAAATTCATTAAAAAATTGACTGAAAAATGGTGCAATATTTGATATTCATTTATCACTGTGTATAGAGATATGATATATAACATTTTAATGATTCCATAATTTATATGTTTTATTTCAACCAATATTATAATTAGAATATAATATATACTGTTAAGCAGTATGTAGTGATGGTGAATGTATTATAAAGTATCACTTTTTTGCACCCAATACTTATGTATGTCTTTCATCTTTCTTCTAACGCTTGTCCGTCAGGGGTCAGGGTGGGCTGGAGCACATCTCCATCAGTCTATTGGTTAAAGGCAGAATACACCCTGGACAAGTCTCCAGTCCATTGCAGTGCGTCACAATGAGACACAACCATACACAGAGACACTCACACCTCAGAGCGATTTAAAGATCCTAATCAACCTAACGGTTATAATGTTGGACTGTGTGAGAGAACTGGAATCCTCAGAGAGAACCCACAAATGCAAGGGGAGAATCTTTAAACTCAATGCAGGAAAGACCCAATGCCAGGAACCAAACCTGTGTTTTTCTTGCTTATAGACAGTGCTTCAAACTGCTCCAAAGCACATCTCCATTGATCGAATCCCATGACTTGAAATAGTGAACGATGGGTTCTCAGCACCATGGAGAGCACTCAGCTCCCTCTTGTGGGATATCTAGCATATATTTAAGGGCTATAAACATTGTTGATAACTTCTTCACTTATCTGAAACATGAGATATGAAATAAGACAAATAGACGAGACAACCTTGATCAGTAGGGATATTCTCCTGTTTACAAATCTTCATAAGCTAAAAAAACAACATCTATTATTATTAGAATAGTTTACTACAAAGTGGCAAAGGAGCCAGTAAGACGTTTAACTTTCACTTTTCTGTGGACCCATGTCCTATAGATGAAAGTCCCTGTCTTGACTCACACCAGGCAGTATAAATCACAAATAAACTTAAGGAGTCTCTGTGACACTGTTGCCTGAGGCTTGAAGAGCGATCATCTGTTACCGAACCTGAATAAAAGTGACATGTATGAAAAGGGAAGACTATTTGGATGCTGCAGACACTCTTCAGGCCAAAGGGCTATGGCTGACTTTAGTCTATTCCTGAAATACAGTCTGTATGGGTTGAATATATGGCATACTAATGGCTTAAGCAGTCTATGCTTATTGTTATCATCATGATGCATTATCGATGGTGAGTCTACCTATTAGCTGTAAAGAAATTATATGAACTAAATGTTGCATTTTTATTATGGAGTAGTAATAGATATAGAACTGTTTTGTTTTTGTTTTTTTTTATCTAAAAACTTAGTCAACTCTGTTTTTATGAGTTTGTCTTTTCTCTTTAATGTCATATGTCACACTTTATGAATGTTTATATTTTTTCAAAAAAACAATTAAAAAAAACTATCAATCTTGAGACTTAGATGCTCGAATTCTATCATTTGCAAAAGCGTCCAAAGAATTAGTAAAAGTCAAAGATAAAACTCGTAGTTCTTTGGATTTCCATCCCACATGACAAATATCCACTTCTCGGACAAATCATTAAGGATAGTGACTAATTGTTACATTTTGATCACATTTACTGTAAATGGGTTTATTATTTGGAGAGTTTTCAAGTCATATGCCCATTCTTGAAAAATAGCCTCTTTTGTTGTCCCTTTTGTTACTTTTAAAAAGTTTAGTCTCACTGTGGAACCAACTTGCAACAATTATTAAGAAAGATCTGCACTGATCATGAAACAGTTTTGTTGTGCTCTTCTTAAGAGGAGTGGGGAACTCAATGCAAATTAACCTCTGGAATTGAAGTTCTTCTTCATCTAGAAAATCATAAAAATCTGTTTTAGGTGCAAATTTCTTTGCAGCAATTTTCCATGGATTCTTTAGCAATTTCACGGTTGATTTGATTAATAAGGGAAAATGACTGCGTACTTTTCTTTGAAGCTAACCATTGTTAGCAAAAAGAGATAATAGTGTCATCTGTCTTTTATAGAACAATCAGTCTACCCATAACATCTAGGATCGCTGGAGCTGTGTATTCCTTCAGCTTCAGGTGGGGCTCACAAGAAAAGATTTATAATGAAATAACATTTTCCTTATTATTTATTGCCAGATGAAAATACTGTAAAACTTTGATTTTGATGTAAATAAGATAGTCAGCAAAACAGATAAATGAGATAACATGCACATGAACGTTGAACTGTAATTAAGAAAAGAATGTTAATTGGGGAAACAGAACTAAAGCTGCAAAGCTAACAAAACAGTATTTGTGTAATTTCAAAGTGTTTAACTCAAAAGGGAATGCTTGGTTTTGAGCCATTGAAACCTGTATGATCAACCATAAGTTTAGTTACGAATAAACCAAAACCTTCTCAGTTGAACAGCATCACAACATTCAGTTCACAATATTAATTTATTTAGCTGACTGTGAATATATTCATATGACATGGTTTCATAAAGCAAACATTCATATTTTAAAAATAATATTTTTAGATGTGAAATAATAACACAAATAAATGGACAAAATGATGGTTTTGTTTAAACTCTTGACAAGCATGCTCAGTGCAGTTGATGTGCCCATGAGTCAGCTTCTCCTGCTCCTGGAGGCCTTAATGTTTTGTAGGTGACCTCATACTCGAAATGTGGCATCCCCTTCTGTCAACTCCAATGAGCAGGGGTCTGTTCAGACCTTTGTCCTTGCATGGGGATAACAATTAGGTGCTTTGGTGACATCTCCTGTTCAAACCAGGTTGTTACATTTTAGCTTAAAAAGGTGCCTAT